>OZ012735.1:675645117-675916356 GCA_963859935.3 Lathyrus sativus | reverse complement strand
TGAATACCGTAGCCCCATCTTGTACCGATTCCTTCACTTGTTTCCTCGTGATAAACAATTCCCTTTCAACATCCGAGTCGGGAAAAATAACCGTTTTGTCAAAACAGTTAATATACACACGATTGAATTTTAACCAATTCATTCCAAGAATGACATCAAGTTGATCCAAATGAAGACACACTAAATCGATCCCAAAATCTCTACCGAAAATACTCAACAGGCAATTCAAGCAAACATACGGTGTAGTTACCGAACCCATAGCAGGAGTATCAATAACCATACCGCCACCAATCACAATATCATCTTCCTCAAATCTTTGGCGAGTATTACCCCACCAATCTTCAGCTTCTTCTTCGAGCATATGAGTCCTAAACTGCACCTTCTGTGCATCCGAGCAATTCATAACTCGAAAAATCTTTTCCACGGCTTTCAACCAAATTTATGCCTTGTCCGATTCATGAGTTCCCTTGAAAACCGGAGGGTTATTCTTTTGGAATTTCCCCAAAGCACGGAATCCATCATCAGCATGATTCCTCACATTCACATTGGCCGGAGGATTCTGCCCAATTGCCCCTGCCAATCTCGTCAATGCCTCCGCAATCGCTTCGTCGTTCCTTCCTGCAACCATCTTACTAATTCCAGCAACAGAACCACGTAAGAACAACCAATATTGATAATGCAACACACGCATATCAATAACACACAGGAAGAAAACACTCTAACAACTTGGCCGGACGGACCAACCTGCTCTGATACCACTATTGTAACACCCCCTTCTATACCCCAAATAAATGCATATAAAACAATTAAGCACATACAAATTCATCAGAGTAAAAGTTTTAGAATAAGGTATAAAAGAAGAATGTCACAACTTCACCAATAAACACTTTAACATTTTTGCTCCATAAAATATGTAATATTTTCGTAGTTTTAGAAATCACATTTCAACATTTATTTTAAGCGGAAGATAACATCATTTAATCAGTTCAAAAATATTAATTCAAATGCACATAAGTCATCCAGATTAATACATCATATTAGTTAGATTACAAAACCACATCAGCTGATACATCGCAATGTATCACAAAAGAATGACTATACTAGTCTAACTACCCGGTGTTACATATCAGAGCAGCCGACTCAAAAGAATGAAGACTAACTTCACAAAAGGACTCCAGCATCCTAATCTGCAATGCCTCATAGAGCATTATAAAACAGCAAAAGGGTGAGAAATATAACCATAATAATCAAAGCATAAGATTATATATATATATATATATATATATATATATATATATATATATATATATATATATATATATATATATATATATATATATATATATATATATATATATATATATATATATATATATATATATATATATATATATATATATATATATATATATATATATATATATATATATATATATATATATATATATATATATATATATATATATATATATATATATATATATATATATATATATATATATATATAATATATATATATATATATATATATATATATATATATATATATATATATATATATATATATATATATATATATATATATATATATATATATATATATATATATATATATATATATAATATATATATATATATATATATATATATATATATATATATATATATATATATATATATATATATATATATATATATATATATATATATATATATATATATATATATATATATATATATATATATATATATATATATATATATATATATATATATATATATATATATATATATATATATATATATATATATATATATATATATATATATATATATATATATATATATATATATTATATATATATATATATATATATATATATATATATATATATATATATATATATATATATATATATATATATATATATATATATATATATATATATATATATATATATATATATATAGGTAATCAATACAAGTTCCACTCCGTATTTCTCACCACAATTCAATTTCTTAGTCATATATATTTGCCACACATATAATGACAACACGAATATTTGTAAAGCATTTCCACATCACGCATACTCTCACAATTTCACAATCTCATCATTCACACATAAGCATCACTTCATGCATATGTCATATATTAATATGACTCAACAACTCAATGCAACTCATGCAATGCGGTACCGACTCTCGTTATCTTTTTTCGGTTTTTACATTAAACCGGGTCCACACTTCTAGACCGATAACCCGTTATCTTTTTTCGGTTTTTACATTAAACCGGGTCCACACTTCTAGACCGATAACCACAAAGGCCCGTCCTCTAAGCCTTCAAACCCACACTTCTAGGTTTGGGACAAGCCACTAGTTTCCACGAAACTAACAGACATTGCCTCTTGACTAAATGATGCATGTACAATCAACCACAACAAATGCACTTAAGACCGACATCTTAATCTCATGCATTCAAATAATTCACCCCTTCGAGAATTTCATCATGATTGCACATACAACATATATCAAACATTTATCAATGTATTCATTTCACACATCATCATCATAATCAACAACAATGCACACATATCACATATGTTCTCATGCATTTACACAACAATCGCATATAAATATGCATTCACAATTCATTAGACAATACACATACATTCATCATTGTATTCACATGTACTTCTAATTATCACAATTAATACGCATCGCACATCAACTAGGATTCACGCCCGTAGGCTACCCACAGCATACATCATCACAATAGATCATATCTATATCATATCATAGAGGTATTAACCTATGTGAATCAATCAAACAATCACCACATGAGCAACACAGCAAAAGAAAAATGTTGTCACATTCGCCTTCATTCGCCTGGCGAACCCTCGCAGCGAACCTTCGCCTGGCCTTCGCCTGGCGAACTCTCTAAGCGAACACTCGCTAGGCTTCGCCTGGCGAGACTTCCCAGCGAGCCCAAGTCAGTAGCTACTGACTTCATTCGCCACCATTCGCCAGCACCTTCGCTGGGCGAACCTTCGCTATCTAACTTCGCCTGGCGAACTCGCCAGCGAAGTCCACTGGGATTTAATCATAATTACTCGCCAGCATTCGCTAGGCTTCGCCTGGCGAAGCTTCGCCTTCGCTCGCCTGGCGAGAGCCAGCGAACCTGCGCAGAACAGAACCCTATTATGTTCCTCCTTCACCAATCCAACATCCACCAACTCTTGAACATCCAAATCAGTACAAATAGCATCAATACATGTTACCCAACTAGTCTACGGCGTTATTACTCAGTTTCAACCGATTAAATCATCAATCTACCGATTATCCAACATTTTGCCCTAAATGGAAAGTGATGGAAACTCTACCAAAACCCCAACCCAACATACATAACATCATACAATGATCAAATAGAAACATTTCTCACCCTTACCTCGATTAATCGGAGCTTTGATGTTGGTTCTTGATGATTTCCACTTTTCCTCTTCTTCTCCTCTCTTTCTCTTCTTTCTTCTTCTTTCCTCTTTCTTTCCAAATGTTTTCTATCTTTCTTTTCTTTTCTTTCTCTCTTATATATTCCTTTATTTTCCTTCCTTCCAATTTCCTTCTCAATTCTCTATTAATTCCAATTAATAAAAATTAATTTCCAACATTAATAAAAATCCCACTAAATCAATTAATTACTACAATTAATTATTTAATGAAATTTGGGCTGTTACACACCACGTCTCTTCATTGGACAAAATAGTCGTTGGTTACTTTGGAAGTAGCACCACGTCCAATCAAGTTTACAGCTTCTTCAACAAGCTTCCTTCAGGATGAAGTCTTCATAATCTGCACTTCAGATCTTGTAACAAGCTTAAAAGGAATCAAATACTTGAGATGATCAGGGCTAAATGTTTGAGATGATCAGAACTTGATATATCCGAGTCTCAATCTTGATCAAAGTCTTCATCAGAGTATGCAGTAGTATGTGCTTTGAGCGTGAATATTAATTTGATTAGAGTCTGATTATCAGAGTCTCTGCTCTTGAAGTGAAATGAACTCCAGAGTCTGATTTGATCAAAGCTTTCAACTCTTTATACAATTCTTTCAGAAATGCTTTAGATCATTCTGCAGCTTCTGCTTCAGATTCTTCTGGCAGCGCTTCAGAGTCTTCTGATTGTCTTGCATCTGATGCTTCAGAGCCTTGCATAGTTGCTTGTACTTATGTATTTTGCTTCTTTAAGAGTATTCAATTTAATACCTGAAACAATAATACTTGAACAAATTTTAGAGTATATATTTTCTTAATACAAAATTCCATAAGAGTTATCATCAACACATAGAGATATAAGAAACACGAATCTGTGTTCTAACAATATGGATTGGTTTGTGAAAGAACGAAGCCTATGTTCGTGTTCACGGTGAAGTGTCATTTTGATACCCGTGGTTCACTAAGTTAATACCTATTGCTTCATCTCAGCTTGAATTTATAAGCCCTTTTTGCCCAGATCATTTATGGATATCACCCTTTTCTGTCATGATGTTTTGCTTGAGGACAAGCAAAGGTTTTAGTGTGGGAGAATATGATAGACCTACAATATATTGTTTATTCGACTCGATTTGCGCATGTTATTTAGGATTTTATTTATGTTTTCTTGTATTATGCCTCTGTTTTGTTTCTTTTTCAGGTTTTTGTATTTTCAAAACTACTCGAGATGAAATGAAGAAAAACGAGCTAAAAGACCAACATTCTCGGGAACTGTACACATGGCTTCCACCACGGCGGGCGCCATAGGGGATGCCACACATTGGATAGAAGACCAACTGTTAACAACTGCCACGTATCCCACTCCTTTCCACCCTAGGTAATGTGGCGGGCGCCATAGGGAGGTGACAGGCGCCACCTTTGCAATCTCGTTTCCCTCCCAAAAGAAGTCGGAGGGCATTCTTGTCCTTACCTGTACTTTCCTACCACTATAAATAAAGGAGTTATGTCTCATTTATAATCATCCAAGCTTAGTTACAGAACTCAAGCCATAAATTTCACCTATTGTAAAGCGATAAACTTCTCACATCGAGGGGTTATCGCATTGTCTAATCGGGTTTGGAGCACTTTGGTAGAAGTTAATCCTGCCGCCATTTTATTTTCGTCATTTACTTCAAGTTGTACCAAGATTTAAATCCTCCCATTTGGAGCAGGTTTCTGTTTATTTGTCGCACTTTTTATTTATCCGCTTTTATTTCTCGCACTATTTATTTATCGCACCCTTTATCGCACTTTATTTATTTCCTCGCACTTCATTTACTTGCCTTTATTTACCATGTCTATTTACTTTACCATTTCCGGCTAAATCTTAAAGGCTAGGATGCAATAATCATACTTAAAATAGTATTCCATACGGCTGTCGATAGAATTACTTAGGGGTTATTCTGACTTTTAACACTTATTTTCTACACTTAAAATCTGTTGGGTAAGATCGAAAGCCGTCCAACCTTTAGATAAATTTGGTTAGTCTTAACTGTTCAAAGGAAGCGAAAGCGCTTGATCCAGTTGAGTAGGAATCTTTAATGTTTTAGAAAACCGATTTTAAAACTGTTTTTCGGACGTGTTTATGGATTTAAAGTTCGGTTCACAAGAACCTCTTTTTGTTAGAAATTCTAGGTCAAAATACTTTTCAACTAAGTTAAGAAACTATATTTCTTAAAAATAGGTTTAATCACTCTAACACAATGCGCGCCTTTTTATAAGTTACAATAAGAGGGATCTGTTAGGGGATAAACTCAGTTCTAAATACGCGAAAGTGACAGTTCTCGTTAAATTAGTTCTTTTCACGAGTAGAAAACATTACCCTATAAGGCATCCTATTTATACGCATTTGGAATACTACCTAGCTATGTGAAATGCATCTTAGCCTATTGTTTTTTATATTGAATTTATTTTCACACTTTACTATTTATTTCGCACAACTTAACCCTCTATTGATTTGCCTTAGATAAACATCGTAACAATAGCAACCGATAGATTGACGTTTGGTCTCTGTGGGATCGATAATCTTTTATATTACTCTGACGTTATTCGTGCACTTGCGAAACACAGCATCAAGTTTTTAGCGCCGTTGCCGGGGATCAATTACGACAAAATTCTGTACCCTATTGTTACACCGTCTAGACTAAGGTTTTACCCACTGGTCAATGTGAAGAACTCGCAGCACCAGTACTCGTATAGATCCTTTAGAGGAACCTGAATGTTACACTCGTGCATTTATCTTATTTCGTAGAATTAAGAAAGCTATGGACGAAGACCGTAACCAAAGACCCCTTAAGGATTTCGCCCAACCATCCAATGACGAAGCTAGTTCTAGTATTGTGAACCCCAATATCCTAGCTCACAATTTCGAACTAAAACCTTCCCTATTACAATTAGTGCAACAAAATCAATTTGTGGGTCTCCCTACTGAGAACCCGAACCAACATTTAAAAACCTTTATTCAACTAGCTAACACTTTTAAAACCAATGGTACTACTCCTGATGCGATTCGTTTAAGATTATTTCCCTTTTCCCTCAGAGACAAAGCCCTTACTTGGTTAGATTCCCTTCCAGTCAATTGTATAACAACTTGGGAAGACCTTAGGAGAGTTTTCCTCGCTAGATATTTTCCCCCGAGCAAAACATCTGTTCTTAGAAACCAAATAACCAGATTCACTCAAAACCAAGGTGAATCACTCTTTGAGGCTTAGGAGAGATATAAAGACCTGTTGAGAATATGTCCACACCATGGCCTGGAATCATGGCTAATCATCCACACCTTTTATAATGGACTTCACTATAACACTAAAATGACCATCGAAGCTGCCGCAGGTGGCGCTCTAATGAATAAACCTTACCCTGAAGCTAGCGCTCTCATTAAAGATATGGCTCAAAACCATTGTCAATGGGGGATAAAGTGAACAGCGGTGGTGAAGAAGGAAGCTCAAGGAGGAATACATGATATAAGTTCTATAGACATGATGCAAGCCAAAATGGATGCTTTGGCCCTTAAGGTCGAACATATGTATGCAAACCCAGTTACTGCAGCAGCAATCTCAATGGAATGTGAATTATGTGGAGCCAAATGCCATCAATCAGCAGAGTGCAATCTGTTGAATGAAACTCATTTAGGAGAGGTCAAATATACTCAAGGGAACCCATTTTCAAACAGTTACAACCCGGATGGAAGAATCATCCAAACTTTTCTGATAAAAACAATAACCCTATCCAAAATCCTGCACCTCCGAGACCATCCGGTTTTCAAGCTCAAAGACAAAACCCGCCTATGCAAGCTGTGCAACCTAAGCCGAACCTTGAGAAAATCATGGAGAACTTCATTACGGCTCAGACCCAGCAAAACAAAGAATTCCTAAACCAGAACATTTGTGTAAATGAACTAATTACCCAGTTAGGAACTAAGATAGACCAAATAGTCTCCGACAATAAGATGCTTGAAACTCAGATCTCTCAAATAGCTTTAAAACAAGCCCCTGAAACTACACCCGGAGGGTAATTCCCTAGACAACCTCAACAAAACCCCCGAGGGCAAGCCAATGCAATTACCTTACGTAGTGGGACAATTTACGATGAACCGGTTAACCAGACATTGAGTAAACCTAAGACTTATAACAAAAGCCTGGCACCCACGGACGAAGCAGAGGAACTAGTAGGATCTGAAAACCAAAAAAACCAAGACAAAGAAAAAACTTTAGAAAAAACTAACAAACCACCTCCGTCATACAAACCTCTCATACCCTATCCACAAAGACTAAAACAAACCAACATCAATAACCAATATCAGAAATTTATTAATGTCATAGAGAAACTTCATGTGGAGATCCCTTTCATAGAAGCCATCACCCAGATACCATCATATGCAAAATTCCTCAAAGACATCCTTACCAATAAACGTAGACTTGATGATCCAAAACCTTTGGAATGCAATTCCATCTCCGAAAATAAACTTGCGAAAAAGGAGAAAGATCCTGGAAATTTCTCCATACCTTGTATTTTGGGGAGTCATGCTATCAACAAAGCTTTTCTAGACTTAGGGGATAATGTAAGCCTCATGCATCTGGCAGTTTTTGAAAGGTTAAAACTAGGAGAATTACAACATGCGAAGATGTCTCTTCAGTTAGCCGATAGATCCGTCAAGTATCTGGTCGGCATTATTGGAAGACGTCCCTGTTAGGATCAGACAATTATTCATTCTGACTAATTTAGTTGTCATGGAAATTAAAGAAGATGATGACATCCCAATCCTCCTAGGTAGGCCATTCTTATTAACCGCAAGAGCCATAATAGATGTCAAGAGAGAGAAGATGACTTTTGAGATAGGTGACGAAAAGATAGAATTTTTTCTATCGAAGTTTCTTATGGCACCAGTATTAGGAAATGCATGTTATGCCATAGACATCATCAATGAATACATTAGGGAGCTAGAATTAGAAGGAACCATCAAATTGCCTTCAACCCTCATTAAGGAAGATGATGGATTATGGAACTCTACATTGATGATAACCTGTACGAATGTTTATCCTTTACCCCCAATCCAATACCATGCCCTAAAAAACTAGCTCTAGAACTTAAGGAACTACCCAAGAATCTAAGATACGAGTTCTTGGATGAAGAAATGAACCGTCTAGTTATAGTCAGTGTTACCTTAACCAGGTAGAAACATACCAACTCTTGTTTGTCCTACGCAAATATCCCTTAGCCATAGGGTATAAAATCTATGATCTGAAAGGTATAAGTCCATTAGTGTGCATGCACCAGATCTCGCTTGAGGAAGACTCAAACCCTTCTAAAGAACATCAGAGAAGGATAAACCCTATAATGAATGATGTTGTAAAAAAGGAAGTTCTCAAGTTACTAGAAGCAGGTACAATTTATCAAATCTCAGATAGTAAGTGGGTGAGCCCTGTGCATGTAGTACCTAAAAAGGGAGGCATCACAATCGTGTAGAACGAGAAAGCCGAACATGTAGCAAAATCGATAGAAGGAGGATGGCGTATGTGTATCGATTATAGGAAGTTAAACAAAGCCACTAGAAAAGACCATTTCCCTTACCATTTATAGACCAAATGCTGGAATGTTTGGCCAGATACTCCTATTTCTGCTATCTAGATGGATATTCCGGATGTTTCCAAATGCCTATACATCCAGAAGATCAAGAGAAAACTACCTTCACATGCCCTTATGGAACTTTTGCCTACAGACGAATGCCTTTCGGTCTCTGTAATGCACCAGCAACCTTCTAGCATTGCATGATGGCAATTTTCGTTGATTACCTAGATGGAATTATGGAAGTATTCATGGATGATTTCTCGGTATGCGGATTTGATTTCAATAACTGTCTCGCTAACCTTGAGAAAATCCTAAAAAGATGTGTTGATGTCAACCTGCTGTTGAACTGGGAGAAATGTCACTTTATGGTCACCAAAGGTATAGTCTTAGAACATATAGTCTCCAAAAGAGGTATTGAAGTAGATAGAGCTAAGATAGAAGTGATATAAAATCTTAAACCCCCTAACACTATTAGAGAAGTCCGAAGTTTTCTTGGACACGCTGGTTTCTATCGGTGCTTTATTAAAGACTTCTCTAAGATAACCAAACCTTTAACCGACCTCCTAATGAAAGATATCGAGTTCAAATTTGACGAAAAATTCCTTAAAGCATTCAACTTTCTAAAACAAGCGTTGATCTCGGCACTCATTATCCAACCTCCAGATTGGGCCGAACCTTTCGAAATCATGTGTGATGCTAGCGATTACGTTGTAGGAGCTGTCCTAGGGAAAAGAAAGGATAAGAAATTACATGTTATATATTATGCTAGTAGAACCCTAGATGCTGCTCAACTTAACTACGCTACCATTGAGAAAGAACTTCTTGCCGTAGTTTTTGCTATGGACAAATTCCGATCCTATCTGGTAGGAGCCAAAATTATAGTTTATATAGATCACGCTGCCATCTGTTACTTATTAAACAAGAAGGATGCCAAACCTAGGTTACTTAGTTGGATCCTCCTATTACAAGAGTTCGAGTTGGATATTAGAGATAAGAAAGGCACGAAAAATGTAGTTGCCGATCACCTTTCTAGGCTTGAGTACCTAAAACCAGATCCACTCCTTATAAACGATGATTTTACCTACGACAGGTTAATCGCTAGGATAGAAGCCATAGAAGCGAGCAACCTAGATCCTTCTAAGAACCCTGAGAGGTCTCTGGCAATAAGCAGCGTACCTTGGTACGCGGATTTTGTAAATTACCTAGCTGTCGTATCATACCCCCGATTTTAACTACCAGCAGAGAAATAAGTTCTTTAACGATGTAAGACACTTCTATTGGGACGAATCGCTCGTTTTTAAAAGAAGCACGGACGATATTTTCCGCTGTTGCATCCCAGAAGAAGAAGTAAGAAAGATAATAGAACATTGCCACTCTGCACCTTATGGAGGACACTATAGCACCTCCAAAACTCACGCCAAGGTTCTTAGAGCATGCCTGTTTTGGCCGACAATGTGGCGTGATATACACACCTATATAGTTAAATGTGACCGATGCCAGCGCACTGGAAACATCTCAAGGCGTGACGAAATGCCCTTAAGAAATATTCAAGAGGTGGAACTTTTTGAAGTTTGGGGCATAGACTTTATGGGACCATTTCCGTCTTCCTTAGGAAACAAATACATCTTAGTAGCAGTTGACTACGTGTCTAAATGGATTGAATCCATATCCTCTCCCACCAACGACACACGAGTAGTCATAAAGTTGTTTAAGAATTACATATTCCCTAGATTCAGAACACCCCGTCTTGTTATCAGCGACGGTGGATCACATTTCATATCAAGAATCTTCGAAAAACGTTTAAGAAAATATGGAGTTAAGTATAGGATAGCGACACCTTATCACCCACAGACTAGTGGCCAAGTAGAAGTATCCAATAGATAAATTAAACAAATCTTAGAAAACACGGTTTCTATATCAAGAAAGGATTGGTCTCAGAAGTTGCAAGATGCGCTATGGGCCTATAAAAACGCCTTCAAACCCCCTATTGGAACAACTCCTTACCAACTGGTCTATGGAAAATCTTGTCATCTACCCTTTGAATTAGAACACAGGGCCTATTGGGCCATAAAAACCCTAAACTTTGACTATTTGACTGTTGGAGAAAACCGCGTCATTGATATACATAAACTAGAAGAACTCCGCCAATCCGCCAACAAAAACGCTATTATATATAAAGAAAGAACCAAGGACTGGCATGACAAGAAGATTGTGAAGAAAGATTTCCATATAGGAGATCCTGTTTTCCTATTCAACTCCAGATTGTGACTCTTTCATGGCAAGCTTCGTTCAAGGTGAACAGGTCCCTTTACAGTTACTAAAGTTCTACAATCAGGAGCAGTCAAGATCCAGAACCAGTGATGTAGCCCATTCATTATAAACGGGCAGAGACTAAAATTCTACGAAGGAGGGGACATTCCCGATGATTACTCCAGCCACACCTTGATTGATCCACCACTGCCTACTTCAACCATATAGGTTCTACTCATCAAGCTAACAACGTTAAACAAGCGCTGCCTGGGAGGCAACCCACGGTTTTCTTTATTTTTCTTTACTTATCTTTTATTTTATTTTCCTTTTTAGTAATTATTATTTTATCTGTCAACTAACAGTTTATGATGCTTGTGCTTTCAGGTCATGTTCTCTAAAATTTTACTTGCAGGATGCAGCCTCTTGACGACATGCACGTCACCTTTAAGGACGAAAACCTGAGGCAGAGGTACTATGTCTTCAGCAGCATCCTATGGCACCGACCCGGTACCCAGATCAGGCCTGCATGGAAGCTTTAGGCATTGAGCCTATCATACGGTTCCTCTGTCATCAACTCCATTGGGACGAATATGCTGAGCTCCATTGGACTTCCTTAGCTCTTTCTTCCACGAACCATACGTTGGTCAAGACGACACTACCTCATTCAAACTATTTGACACAGAGTATGCCTTTACCACGAAGGAGTTCAGTGACCTTCTTGGATTTCAGACCACCCCTGATGCTATACCTGACCTACCGATGGGTTATTTTATGAGTCAAGACATCGACCAATTCTAGAGAGACATTACAGGCAGATGGAGCCTCGACCCATCCACTCAGCTATCTCCAGTCATCCACAACCCAGCTATGAGGTACTTTCAGATGATCCTGGCTTACACTTTCCTCGGAAAGGCTGACTCTGACATGCATGTTAGTGAGGAAGAGATCTTCTTCCTGTTTTATGCAAACCGACTACACCTAGTGGCATGTGGGAACTTTTTGCTGAATAATCTCGAGGGCACAGCTAGATCCTCAGAAGGGATTATTCACGTAGGAGGCACCATCACTCAGATAGCAACAACATTAAAACTTACCAGCCAGCTACTGCACCTGACTCTGTATTATGGATACACCTTGTTGGACATTTATTTCTGTTTGGGCAGAGGGTTGATGAGGAGAGCATCATTTCAGCCTGATTATTTCATACTTCTGATCGACTACCAGACCATCCCCTATTTGACATTGCTTGATCTTGCAATGACCAGTGTCCATGATCCTTCCAACTGGAGTTACGCCTTGGAAGGTTATGGAGAGACGATTGATGAGCCACACACACCGCCTTCGGCAGACTACCATCCTTTACCGCGCTCTCCGAGGACGACGGTATTATCCAATAATCACTCACTGTGAAGGACTGACTTGTACACTTAGATAGCAGAGTTGCGTATAGAGATAGTTAGACTCCAGCAGACAGTCGCTGACCTCACTTTGCAGGTGCAGATATCAGACATGACTCATGCTACGGAAGATGACACCCTGTACCAGGAGATCTCAGACCTATGATTTAGATGTTCCATCCATTACAGTTCCAGTACCTCCGAATATTCCTGTTGGTGACGGCGATGATACCGATGACGAGTATGACAGGCGAGAGCAGTCTCCCGATCATCCTATGCCGCCTCACCATGTACCACAAACACACGCTGCACCATCTTCCTCTTACCATTCTGCTGGTACCGCTCCCGATTTTTATATATCTGAGTAGATGTGGCGAGACCAATTAGCAAGAGAGGAGAGACACGATAACTTGCTCACCACAATACAGTAGCAATTAACTGAAAATATGAGATTCATGCAAGAATCTCAGCAGCAGATGAGCCAATCCATGAAAAGGATAATACAATCTCAAGCTGCTTTGACCACCAGATTCGACGAGTTCGATGCTTCTCAGACCGATCGTCATCGCAGCAGATCTTGCTGCCCTAGGTACTCACCGTACTCTGGCGACAGCACCAACAGCATGCCTTAGACCCTTCAAGTACCTCGTCCCTTTCTTATTTTGAAACATTGGGGACAATGTTCAATTTAAGTGTGGGAGGAGACTTTATTTATTTTCTCGCTTTTTCTTGCATTTTTCATTTCTTTTATCGCTTTGTAGTTTATTTCCCTTCTTATTTTCTTTTCGTTTTTTAGAACACGCATGTGCTTAACGAGTCATTCTGCAGTATACCCTTATTCTCTCATTACTTTGCCCCACCAAAAATTTTATTGACAAAAAGTGTATTATCCTGAAAATTTTTAGGCTTTGAGGCAAGTTCGAGTTTGGATGTGGATGATTTGGAAAAATCTTTTTGAAACATCGGTACCATTATAACACCTTAGGCTTCGCAAATGTAGAAATCAACCTCGATACCCTATGTACCATGGCCTTAATAAAAATGTTCACAGTAAGTCCTTAGTAGTTTATCCTAGCAGTCAGTTCCGACCAAAGCATGATCTAAGTGAAGGACCAATGAATATAAGTGAATGATCTGTATGTTGAAAATAATTGCAACTAGGGTATAGGTAACACTCACAAGGTCATTTAACCCAAAAAGTTGTAAAAAATTCCGAAAAAGAAAAAATGATGATGAAACAAAATAAAAATATCTTCCGATTGTAGTTGGTTCAGAGGTATCTGGTGCTGAACTCGGTAGGCGGATTACGATCTGATCCCCCACAACTACAATTGAGCCAATAAAAGGGGTTACACCAGCTTATTTACCAAAGCCCCATGCTTAAAGATCAGAATCACTAACCGGTCACTTCACTATGAATATGTATGGATCACTGGCTTAATGTGATTGCACCAGAATGAAAAGGACCCAAAAGGAGATTTAAAAGGAGGCCTAGATACAGTAGGGTAGTATGGATTGGTTTGTGTAAGAACGAAGCCTATGTCCGTGTTCACAGAGAAGTGTCATTTCGATACCCGTGGTTCACTAAGTTAATACCTATCGCTTCATCCCAGCTTGAACTTATAAGCCCTTTTTGCCCAGATCATTTATGGATATCACCCTTTTCTGTCATGATGTTTTGCTTGAGGACAAGCAAAGGTTTTAGTGTGGGAGAATTTGATAGACCTAAAAGATATTGTTTATTCGACTCGATTTGTGCATGTTATTTGGGATTTTATTTCTATTTTCTTGTATTATGCCTTTGTTTTGTTTCTTTTTCAGGTTTTTGTATTTTCAAAACTACTCGAGATGAAATGAAGAAAAACGAGCTAAAAGACCAACATTCTCTGGAATTGTACACATGGCTTCCACCATGGCGGGCGCCATAGGGGATGCCACACATGTGATAGAAGACCAACTGTTGGCAACTGCCATGTCTCCCACTCCTTTCCCCACTAGTTCATGTGGCGGGCACCATAGGGAGGTGGTGAGCGCCACCTTTGCAATCTCGTTTCCCTCCCAAAAGGAGTTAGAGGGAATTCTTGTCCTTACCTGTACTTTTCTACCTCTATAAATAAAGGAGTTCTGTCTCATTTCTAATCATCCAAGCTTAGTTACAGAACTCAAGCCATAAATTTCACCTATTGTAAAGCGATAAACTTCTCACATCGAGGGGTTATCGCATTGTCGAATCGAGTCTGTAATTGGGTTTGGAGCACTTTGGTAGAAGTTAATCCTGCCACCATTTTATTTCGTCATTTACTTCAAGTTGTACCAAATTTAAAGCCTCCCGTTTGGAGCAGGTTTCTGTTTATTAATCGCTCTTTTTATTTATCCGATTTTATTTCCCGCACTGTTTATTTATCACACTATTTATTTATCGCACTATTTATTTATCGCACCCTTTATCTCACTTTATTTACTTGCATTTATTTACCATGTCTATTTACATTACCATGTCCGGCTAAATCTTAAAGGCTAGGATGCGACGATCGTAGTTAAAATAGTATTCCATACGGCTGTCAATAGAATTACTTAGGGGTTATTCTGACTTTTAACACTTATTTTCTGCACTTAAAATCTGTTGGGTAAGATCGAAAGTCGTACAACCTTTAGATAAATTTGGTTAGTCTTAACTGTTCAAAGGAAGCGAAAGCGCTTGGTCCAGTTAAGTAGGAATCTTTAATGTTTTAGAAAACCTATTTTAAAACTGTTTTCGGACGCATTTATGGATTTAAAGTCCGGTTCACAAGAACCTCTTTTTGTTAGAAATTCCAAGTCAAAATACTTTTCAACTAAGTTAAGAAACTATATTTATTAAAAATAGGTTTAATCACTCTAACGCAATGCGCGTCTTTTTATAAGTGACAATAAGAGGGATCGATTAGGGGATAAACTTGGTTCTGAATACGTGAAAGTGACAGTTCCCGTTAAATTAGTTCTTTTCACGAGTAGAAAACATTACCCCATAAGGCATCCTATTTATACGCATTTGGAATACTACCTATCTATGTGAATTGCATTTATGCCTATTGTTTTTTATATTGAATTTACTTTCGCACTTTACTATTTATTTCACACAACTTAACCCTTTATTGACTTGCCTTATATAAACACCGTAACAATAGCAACTGATAGATTGACGTTTGGTCTCTGTGGGATCGATAATATTTTATATTACTCTGACACTATTCGTGCACTTGCAAAACACAACATCAATGCCATCCATACGTATGAATACATGTACGTGGGACTCTATGTTATTCGTTAAAAAAAGACTTTGTGGGGATTATTAAGATGACTACCAGTGAGGTTTGTTGGGCACTGAAAGAAGTAGGGTATACTGACTCACTTGGAATAATTGATGAGAAATGGTTAGTTCCAGCTTCTCACGGATCAAATCAAAGATTAATTGACAATTGTAATGAAAAGGTATGCTCTATATTCATATGGAGCTAAAGGAAAATGACTGTAATAAAAGGCAAGACTCCGGATTCACACAGAGTATAAAAGCAAAGACTCCGGATTCGCACAGAGTATGAAAATCAAGACTCTGGATTCGTATAGAGTAAGAAAAGGAAAGACTCTGAATTCGCACGGAGTAAGAAAAGGAAAGACTCCGGATTCGCACAGAGTAAAAAAAGCAAATACTCCGGATTCGCACGGAGTAAGAAAAGCAAAGACTCAGGATTCGCACGGAATGATGCAAAATCAAATGGGCTATGGTTCTACTTAACAGCGTAGGTGATAGGTATGGTTTCTCTCATAACCATGAAAAAGAGTTCCAGATTCGCATAGAACAAACAAAGGACTCCAGATTCATACAGAGTATAAAAGAGAGATAGGTTAATGCTTCTCGCGTAACCATGAAAAAGAGTTCCGGATTCGCACAGAACAACAAAGGACTCCGATTTCGCACAAAGTATAAAAGAAAAGTTTCAGATTCACACATAACCAAAATAAAAGACTCTAGATTCGCAAACAGTTTAAAAGAAAGGGTTCCAGATTCGCACAGAACCAAGTTGACAGTAAAACCTGAAAACATAATGAGAAGGTAACAAAAACATGACTTATCTAGTAAATGATCTGATAAAACCTTATACCAGCAAAAATTGGACTAAACAAAAGAAGAAATGACACAACGCGCTTGGCATACAAAGGCCTGAAGGATGTGCGCGTAAGACAAAAGACCGAATCATTGTGACAGACACAAAGGATTTGGGTGTAAAGGTGATCATCCTGTTTCCCTCAACACTCGGAAATGCATCTCATTTAAAAATGAAAGGATGTCCTGAACATGTTCTTCAGATATGTCCAGTTTGTTAAAATATTATTGGAAAATGACGGGACCAAGTCCTCCCTAGGGATCATTTCAGAAATGTTCCACAAATATCTTGTAGTTTTGTGGTCTCTAGGGAAAAGTCCAACTTCCCTTTTAGTTATTTCAATTGTCAAAGAATTTATGTATCACAACACGTCATTATACCTTAATTTCAAAATTATATCATCAAAACTAAATGACATTTGCAAGAGAATATAAATAACACAATGAATAAAGGAGGAAAATGCAAACTTCATTTAAAAATATGGCAGCAGATGAAAACATGGCTCCACATGGGATATTACAAAGAAAATAAAAAGTGAGAATGGCAAAAAGGAAAGGTTTACATTGAATCTCAATAAATGCTACTTTCTCTATAACTAAAAGATCCCTAGAACTTTGCTTCTGAAGAGAACAATTAGGTTGATCTTCATGCCCCTGTTCCTTTTGCGCTGATTTGTTCGATATTGTATTAGCCTTTTATTTATTCCTAACTTTTACCTGGACCGCCCTTTCGGGTTTTCAATCCACCGGGATGTTTTTTTTTGCCTAAGTTTCCCTTTTGGGTTTTCAACTTGCCGAGCTGACACTTTTTTTTATATCCCTAATTTTTTCCTATACCGCCTTTCGGGTTTTCAGTCCACCGGGATAGCTTTTTTTTGGGTGCCTAAGTTGCCCTTTCGGGTTTTCAACTTAGCGGCTGTCTTTTTTCTAGGCATAATACAATCGAACTGCATTAGGATTTATTGTCTTATAGAACTCTTTGCCATCCATTGTTGCAAGAATTAAGGCTCGACCGAAAAAAAACCTTTTTAACAATGAATGGGCCTACATAATTTGGAGCCCATTTTCCTCGTAGATCCTTGTGAGCGGGGAAAATCTTCTTGAGCACGAGATCTCCCACCTTATACTCTCAAAGACGGACCTTCTTGTCAAATGGCTTCTTGAGTCGCTTCTGATATAGTTACCCATGAAATAAAGAGGCTAGGCATTTCTCTTCAACGAGATTCAACTCGTTGAAATAGTTTTCAATCCATTCAGCCTCTTAAAGTTTAGTTTTCATCAAGATTCTCATCGACGGGATTTCTACCTCAACTGGGAGAACTTCTTCCATTCCGTATACCAAGGAAAAAGGGGTTGCCCTGTTGAAATGCGTACAATCGTCCGATATCCGTGCAAAGCAAAAGGTAGCATCTCATGCCAATCTTTATAAGTTACCGCCATCTTTTGCAAGATCTTCTTAATGTTTTTATACACAGCTTCAACAACTCCATTCATTTTTGGGCGATATGAGTAAGAGTTATGGTGTTCTATCTTAAAGCTTTCACACAACTCTTTCATAACATTGTTTTTCAAATTTGACCCATTATACATGATGATTTTGCTTGGATTTCCATATCGGCAGATAATGTCCTTTTTGAGAAAACAAGCAACCACTTGCCTGGTCACGTTGGCATAGGAAGCAACCTCTACCCATTTTGTGAAGTAATCAATGGCGACTAAGATGAAGTAATGGTCATTAGATTTTTTTGGTTCAATAACGCCGATCATATCGATGCCCCACATCAGAAATAGCCACAGAAAAGTCAAAACATTCAGAGGAGTGGGCGGCATATGAACTTTATCAGAGTAAATTTGACATTTTTGGCAAGTTTTGGCATAACGAAAGAAATCATCTTCCATCGTCAACCAGTAATAGTCGTCCCTTATGATCTTCTTAGCCATGGTGTAACACCCCCTTTTCTATACCCCCAAATAATCAAATAAATCATTTAGGCACGTATTGAAAATTTCATCAGAGTATATTAAAACATGGTATAAAAGAGGCATGTCACATTAATGCTTGAAATTAAAACACATAACACCTGCTCAACAAGATATGCAACAGTGGGGTAACTTTCAATAGAGGAACTTAGTCCTGCACCCACATCTCAATATTTAGAATAAAAGCGGAAAATCTAAACATTGAATAACATTAAAACATATGATCATATATACATATCATTCAGTTTGATTCACATCATCATTCAACATGTTTTTATAAACATTCATCAGTAGATACATATGCAAATGCATCATAAAAGAATTCTATCCTAGCTACCCGGTGCTACATATCAGAGCCAACCGACCAAAAAGAATGAAGGCACGCTCCACAAAAATACCTCAAGCAATCCTACTCTGCAATGTCTCATAGAGCATCATAAAACAGCAGAAGGGTGAGAAATATTATCATAATAATCAATGCATATAATTATATATTAACATAATAATACACATATCTCCATTCTCACCATATTCATCACAATTCAATCATATATATTGCAACATATATATATTTCACCAAGCATATTCATCAATCATGCTTCTATAATTCACATCATTTTCACATAAACATTTACAATTATGTTTATTCACCAATACACAATTCATGATGATAAATGCAACTCATAGAGACCGACTCATGACTTTATGCAGATGCACATGCGGTACCGACTCATGACTAAATCCATTTTCTCACAAAATATCCAACTTAACATTAAATACTAAATGTCTAAAATACCCTCCAATCTATTTTCCCCGAAAACTCTCAAAATCGGTAAAATAGCATAATATGCAAACATAACATATTAACACATAAATTCCACAATTTAAAATTATAATCACCCAATTAAATCAAAAAGACTTAACAAAAATGGGAAATCAGAATCGGGGCGTTACACATGGCATGCCTATTAGCATGTGTTCCAAAAGTCCCTTCATGTATCTCCTTGATCAACATGTCAGCTTTATTTCTATCCATACACCTAAGTAACACCATGTCATGGTTTCTTTTGTATAGAACACCGTTGCGTAAAAAGAAATTGGATGCTAACTTCCTCAGAGTCTTCTTGTCCATGGTTGAAGCATTCTCTGGATACTCCTGGCATTCTAGAAAGCACTTGATGTCATGAAACCACGATTTTCCATTAGCTTCTGCTTCAACTGTTTAACAGTAAGCTGGTTCAATCTACCGCCTTATAACAATAAGTCGGGCTTCATTATGGAATCTGACTTGGTACATGACAGCTAATGTAGCTAAAGCATCGGCCACTCGGTTTTCTGTTCTTTAGATGTGATGGAACGTTATGGTATCAAAGTTCTTTATCAGCTCTTTGACATAAGCATGATAAGGGACCAACTTAGTATCACGGGTTTCATAATCTCCTTTGATTTGGTAAATTACCAAGGCGGAGTCTCCGTACACCTCAAGATTCTTGATGCGAAGATTGATTGCGGCTTCCAGACCAAGGATACAGGCTTCATACTCTGCCATGTTGTTCGTACAACCAAAACACAATCTTGCAGTAAAAGGAGTGAAATTCCCATAAGGAGAGACCAAAATAGCTCCAACTCCATGTCCTTTGGAATTTGAAGCACCATCAAATGCAAGTTGCCAAATTACCCCAGGTTCAGGTCCCTCGTCAAGGTCTGGGATTTCAGAATCCTTTATAGCCATGATATCTTCGTCAGGAAAGTCAAACCTTATGGATTGGTAATCCTCCAACGGCTGATGCGCCAAATATTCTGTTAATACACTTCCTTTAATTGCTTTTTGGGTGACATATTTTATATCATACTCAGATAACAACATCTGCCAGTGAGCCAATCTTCCATTTAGAGCAGGTTTCTCAAAGATGAACTTTATGGGATCCATCTTGGAGATCAACAAAGTGGTATGGCATATCATGTACTGTCTTAAACGATGAGCAGCCCATGCCAAAGCACAACAGGTATTTTCTACATGCAAATATCTTGATTCCCAATCAGTAAACCTTTTGCTTAGGTAGTAAATTGCATGCTCTTTTCGACCAGATTCATCTTGTTGCCCCAATATGCAACCCATCGAATCTTCTAACACAATTAAGTACATGATGAGCGGCTTCCCAAGCACGGGTGAGACTAAGATGGGAGGCTCCTATAGGTAACATTTTATCTTTTCAAAATCCTTTGACAATTGGCACCCCACTAGACAGCTTGATTCTTTCTCAGTAGCTTGAATATAGGCTCAAACGTAGCAGTCATCTAAGATATGAACCTAGAGATATAATTAAATCTCCCTAAGAATCCTATAACTTCTTTCTCTATTTGTGGAGCAGACATTTCTTGAATAGCCCTGACTTTATCGGGGTCTACTTTAATTCCATGCTGGCTAACAATAAAACCAAGCAGCTTCCTCAACCGGACACCGAATGTACACTTAGCAGGATTTAGACGCAATCTGAACTTCCTCAGCCGTTCAAACAGTTTTCGCAGATGTTCTATATGGTCCTCTTCCTTTTGTGATTTGGTTATCATATCATCTACATATACTTCAATTTCCTTATGCATCATATCATGGAAGAGAGTGACCATTACTCGTTGATAGGTTGTCCCAACATTTTCCAACCCAAAAGGCATTACCTTGTAGCAGTACGTTCCCCATGGTGTAATAAATGTAGTCTTTTCCATATCTTCAGGCACCATTTTGATGTGATTATAGCCTGAGAAACCATCCATGAAGGAGAAAATGGAGACGTTAGCAGTGTTGTCCACTAGTCTATAAATATGTGGAAGAGGAAAATCATCCTTTGGACTGGCTGTATTTAAATCTCTATAATCCACACACATTCTCACTTTACCATCCTTTTTGGGGACAGGGACGATATTAGCAACCCATTGAGGGTATTTAGATACTGCTAGGAAACCTGCATTGAACTGCTTCTTGACTTCTTCTTGAATCTTGATGGACATGTCGGGCCTTGCTCTTCTCAGCTTCGGTTTTACTGGTGGGTACTCCGGTCGAAGCGGTAGTTGATGTTCAACAATATCTGTATCTGAACCTGGCATATCTTGGTATGACCAGGCGAACACATCTACGTATTGATGCAAAAGCTTAACCAAACTTTCCTTGATGCCGTCTTTAAGAACGGTACCAATCTTCACCTCTTTCTTTACCTCTTCTATTACCAAGTTGATGACCTCCACGGACTCTTGATGAGGCTGAATAGGTTTATCCTCGTGCTCTAGAAACGTTGCTAGTTCCTCAAGTAGATCACATTCTTCCTCGCACTCTTCTCCCGCTTGGTTCACGAGGGTCTCAAAGTCAGGAGGGATTGTAACATTATCAAGTTCAACAGGTTCATTGATTATTCTGCATGATTTTAATGTTGATTTTAGAAAAAATGAAAAGTCAATGTAAGAAAATAAAATTCTTTTTGTGGCTTCGAAAAGGTTGCCATTTTCTTAAAAACAAAAACAAAAACAAATAAAGAAAACAAAATTATTTTTATTAATGATGATAATCATTTGAAGTGAAGGGGGGCCTACATATGATCCTTAAGCCTTGGGCAGAGTAAAAAGATTTTGAGAAAATGAAAATAAGTTACTTTGACACTGAAAAAACTTTAGGTAGGTCAATCGATTTCCAGTTATTCAAATCAGTTGTGTCGTGGTACACCAGGCATGGTGTCGTTGAATTAGCTACATTGTCTTCTATAACGGCCACATCTTTGTCGTGGATGAATCCCGCACTGTGGAACATTTCTTGGAAAATCTTCACTTTTGTTCCGGATGAACTCTGGACACCTTCCTTCGTCTGAGACTCATATCCCAACCCAAAATGGTTATTCTTCTCAGGAATGTGAATCACTTGACCCCAACTTTCAGGACTGCCCCTCTTGAGCATTGCCTTTACACCCTTTAAAGAAGCAAATGAAGGATCTACCGCCATATCATGTTCTTTTATCTCCAGGAAATCAGAATTAGCAATTTCAAGAGCTTGAAAAGAAGTTTCAAATGCTCCTTCATCCACTTCAACATATCTGAACGATGAAAGGTGACTGATCAACAAATCCTCTTCACCAGACATTATGATTAGCTTTCCATTCACCACATATTTCATTTTTTAGTGAAGTGTAGACGTTACTGCACCAGCAGCGTGGATCCATGGGCTTCCCAACATACAACTGTATGATGGGTTAATATCCATGATCTAGAAAGTTATCTTGAAAATATATGGGCCTACTAGTATGGGCAGGTCCACTTCTCCGATCACAGTCCTGCGAGATCCATCAAAATCCTTTACAATCATCATACTGGGCCTCATCACCGTCTATGTATAAGAGAGTTTGGCTAAAATGGACTTTGGCATAACATTTAGTGATGACCTTGTATCCACCAACACTCGGGCTAAGACATCATCCAAACATTTCACAGAGATATGCAAAGCTCGATTATGGTTTCTTCCTTCCTCGGGAAGCTCTCCATCATGAAAGCTCAAAGTATGGCAAGCAGTAATGTTAGATACAATAACAAGAATGGAACAATAATGAGAGCATGGAAATTCTCGAAGGAGTTTGGTGAAGCTGATCCACCACTTTATAATCACTTTTTTTAATCAATCTTAAAAATTATTGCGCTTCTTGTGGTGATATTGTCTCATCAATAATCTCCAGCCTTTTGTGGTATTGTGGAATTTCAGTAATCTTTTCTCTTACATTCTCTTCAATAGCTCTTTCAGGGGGCATAGTCCCAAAGACACAACTGTTATGGGCCATCCTACTTGTTTCAGCAATATTAGATATGTCAGGTCTAGAAATCGTTTCAAACTGGTCCCCTAAAGACACCACTTGACTATTTATGAAGATTGCGGCATTGTAGCGCCATGGCACTGTATTGTTGTTATAATAAGGGAGAGGAGCAGGTTGAATCACTATTTCCGAACACACATATTCTCTTATGAGCGGATCACTATCTAATATTTATTGAAAGATGAAAAATCTAGGTCAATAATTGAAACATATCTCTCAATAATGATCCAACACAAACATAACATATAAACAAGGTTTTTCACCATATATTCATCATCAACTTGTTCACATACAAAATATCAAGAGAAATACATACAAAAATGAGGATTATCTACCTTAATCTTGACACAGAGAGAGAGAGATTTAGCTACCCATAACCATGGTAGCTTGAGCAAAAAGTAACAAACAAAGCTTTTGGAGCATGAAACTTGAAAGGATCAAAGATTGAAGCTTAAAAGCTTTGATTTCTAAGTGATAATGAAGAAGATGACTTTTTCTCTCCACACCAATGTTTCTAGGTCACAAAAGATTCTATAAAAAGTAAGTTATCTTACAAAAAATATCAACAAGTGTTAAAATACACATGTACTGCCCAGGAAAATTCGTCGGGCGAGCTACATAATTCGTTAGGAAAAACACTTAAGTCATGCCATGTGACAGCAACAGTGTCAGTCGGCTATAGAAAATATCTGCATTTGCCATGCGAAATAAAGCTCGTCGGGCAAATCCCTTTCGCTCTTCATTCGCCTGGCGAATCTGCCAATGAACCAATTCTAGTAGCTACTAGAATTTGAAACCTCTTTCGCTCCTTACTTTTCCTAGCCTTCTCCGGTCGAATCTTCTCCTTCGCTTCTCCTTCTCCAGGCGAAGGTGTTATTTTCTTCGACATGCAAATTTCTTCGATTCTTTACTTTTTCTTCCGATTTTTGTTGCACCCTTTTTACATAAAATGCTGAAAGATTAACAAATATATTAAAACTACCAACTATATACATTGATGAAAGAATAACTTAATAAACAAGTTTTTTTGCAATTAGAAGCATGGAAAAGAGCTTAAAAGTGCCACAAATTGATACGGAAATTATTCTATACTTGGCACCTATCCACACTCTACCTTCTACGAAACTTGTTTAACTCTTTTTGCAAGTTTTCCTCAATAAACTCATATCATTACCTAATATTATCTTTTTTAGTTTCATGTTATTATTATTGTATAGAAATGGCGCCAAAGAGAAGCCACGTTGTTGGTCAAACATCATTTGTTGCTCAGCAAAATCGACCCGTTACCATCTACCCAAACCTGAAACTTTTGTCCAAAGTGCATACTAAAATGTTCTTATGCGTGAATAACTTCAAGGTAATCCAATAAAGAGCCTTTGATCCTGATAGGTTATAAAAGTACCCGGAAGTGAATGGCAAATTCCAAACAACAAACATATGTCCACTTCTCTATTTTATTAAAGAATTATGTTGGTTAGATAGATTTAGGAACCACCTGGATGATTACATGATCAAATATATGCTCCCCACCAACACAGTGTATATATGGAGGTTTATAAGAAGTTTAATTAGTCAAGTTGGAAAGACATTGAACACGATGAAGAATAAGAACAATTTGACCACCCTAATACACCTCAACAATAAGAAGCTTAGAACCAATAGTACCAAGAACTAGAGTTTCTTCAACATCAAATTTAGATGTTGGAAGAACATACATTAGGCATATCAAGTTGGGAACCTGACATATCAATTAACTAGTATGTAGATCCATCTCACTTTTCTCTAAACTTCCAGGCACAATTTAATAAGTTTTGCAACCACATGTCAGTTCCAAATTTGCGAGAATGTTTCACAATTCAATAAAATATGTAGGATTACTTTGCAGAACATAAATAAGTAATGATCAACCATCAAGAAAAGATGTGAACCACTTGGGCTAGGAAAAACCAAGAGCATGAGGCTACTATGGATGCCCTGTGCAACTTTAAACCATTTCGAAACAATATGTGATTCAGACGTTTCATTATCATAGTAGTTTTATGTATTTACTTAGTTCAATTGATGTACTTTTACAACTTTGAAGAGTTTCTGTTACTTCTTTTAATGATTTCTCTATTGTAAAAATATAAGTTCTTAATTTAATGAATGGGGCGAGAATAGGATATCAAATTCTAGTGAAGTCGCCATTCTCTGTTGCGGTGAGAATAGGATATCAAATTATTGTTTAATTTGAACCACATATTGATTCACAATCGGTCTTTGATTTATTAGAAGGAAAGGTTAAAGAAAGGAAAAACCTATTTTGCATCGTAAACACAATGCGGGGAGAGATCTAGGGTTCGGGGGTTGGTTAAGTTTAGTGAAGGTATTAACATCCTAAACTTCTGTAGTACTCTACAGGAACCTCTTATTTTAATGTGTTATTGCTAAAGCTATCTGCTTAAAGGTAATGCTAGGGGTTAAAGGTGAAGAGAAGGACCTAAGGGGTTAGTCCTAAGTATACTCGCCAAAATTCGCATCTTGTGCCTGCGTATCCGAGGTAGGGGATGGAATCAGAGTAATTATAATTCCCCTCACAGAGGGAGGAAGAGGAACATCTTGACTGTGGTCAAGGTTCCAGGGGGAAGTAAACATTCATAGGGAAGCGTTTACGTGGAGTGCGACGACTCCTATTCTACATTATAAATTTGAATTGAAAAAGGGTGAAGTAAGTATTCCACGGCGAGAACTTACATGGAGTGCGGCGACTTCTGATATTAAGGCTAGGATGAAAGTGGTGGATGTCCACGGCGGGACGCCTAAGCATGAGTACGGCGACTCAAGGTATTAAGGTTGGGAAAAGGTAAGGGTGTGCACACGGAGGGACGCTTAAGCACGAGTACGGCGACTCAGATCATAAGGCTAGTATGGGCGAGGGTAAAGGCATTGACATGGTAGTCAAATGGTATAACCTTTCCTTCGGAGGGGATTAACGGTAATGATAAAACATATGGATAATTGATAATGATAATTGAATATGTACAATATAGTGAAATAGTCAAGTTGAAATGATAGTGAGAATGATTAGATATGGATTATGATTAAGTGGAAATGGTGAAATAGAATTGAAATGGAATTGAATTATTTTTTATATTTTTTAGAATTTTTGTGTAATTAAAATTAAGTCTAAAAAAAGATGTTAGAAATTAAAATAAATGGTTACTCTTGAATTAGAAAAAAGTTGTTTTTTTTTTATAATAAAAACTAAATTCTAAAAGTTCTAACCAAAAAAATATTAAATGAAAATAAAAGTTAGAAAAGTTTTTTTTTAACAAAATTTGTTTTTTATTATCCATTATTTTAAATTATATTTTTCAGATTTAATTTTAAAAAGGTTAGGGTTAGTAGTTAGTTTACTTATTTATTAATAATTAATTACAAAAGAAATAAAGAAATAATAAAACAAATAAAATGAAAAATAAGAATGGGTTGGGCTGAGTCATCACCCCCAGACTCAAACCCGGTCCAATATAAAAAAGGGAAGAGGCTCGGGTTTGTAAACCCTAGTTCTTGTGAGGCAACGACGCCTCCCCCCCCCCCCCCCCCCCCCCCCCCCTTGTCTCTAAGTTCACCATTTTTCCTTCTTCTTTTTGCTGTCTCCGATTTTCTTTGTCTCTCCTCCTCTTGGGTCGCGATGACACCTTCTTCTTCTCTTCTTGCTGTGCAAAACCTTCCTTTCCCTAATGCTTCTTCTTCTTCTGACAATTTCCCGAAAAAAAGAAAAAGAATACACAGAGATAATGTATTTTACCCAAAAGAAAACGATGGCGGACAGAGCGATGACAAACTTCTTGTTCTGAGCTTATTGTTGACGGGTTTGCAGATTTGTTTCGCTTGTTGGTGGTTTTATGTTTGAAGTTCGTTGGTGGGTTTGTGGTTGATGCTTTAACGGTTTTGTGATGACGGTTTTGTGGAAATGGGTTTTGTGATGGTTGTTGTTTGTTTACAGGGAGATGATGAGTGATATTTTTAGCTCTGAGCCTTTTGAGTTTTCAGATTCGTTGGAGTTTTTAGCGGATGATGTTCGAATTTCTTGATGAAATATTGATGACTTTTCCGCCTGGGTTTTTGTTGTGAACTGATGGCCTTTTTCATATGATTTTCGGTCCTCTTTCTTATAACATTTTTCTTTAAACAAATTCGAGGAGTTAAACTATTTCCTTTTACATTTTATCTAGCTGAGGATTGCTTACAACTCGTTTTTGGCCTTGATGATGTTGTTGGATTTGTGTATTTGGTATATTCCATTTTCGGATTTAGATTTTGATGATGATGTTTATTTTCGGATTTGGATATTGACTGTTGATGACGATTTCTTCCCATTTTCGGATTTTTTAACTTCTTAATGGTGAAGATTTCCTTCTTCCATTTTTGGAATTGCTGTTGTTTCCTTGCTGTTACTTTCAGACTTTTTGATTTATTGATGACGAAATCTACTTTCAGATTTTTTGCTTTTGACGGCTGTGTTTGGAAGTATTTGGACCGTGTTTGGAAGAAAAATCATTTTTCTAAAAAAATCTTTGTTCTTCTTTCATGGACAGAATTGATTATTACCTTAACTTGCCTGGTTGCCGTTGGAAACACGGAAGTTTGGTAGCAATTCCTTGCTGCCCTTCCGAATCACCCGATGATGATTTTAGTTTTGAGGGTTGTTTTAAAAATAAATCAAATTCCTTTAAAATATGTTCATGATTCAATTTCTGACATTGTTTCATGGCTGTTTTTTCAGGTCTTATACAATGGACACTTCCAGACAAACACATGAGAGCTTTGAGATAGTCTTTAGGATTTAGGAATTTGTAGAAAAAGGATGTAATATTGAATTTTGTAATGAATCCATATGACTTGTAAGAAACTAAAATGTTCATTGTATCCTTGAATTTTTTAATGAACTTCTAAACTTCTTGAATAACTTTGATTTTTAAACTTGGTGCGATTTACGTAAAAACTCATAAAATGATTAATCTTTCACATGAATTACTTATTCTCCAAAATCATGACCTTAAAATTGGAAAGATTAAAGTTCGAGTGGGTTGCACATGAATTGATAATTGAAATAAGGACTTGTGGTTTTGAATCCATGAACTTTGGTATATTTGAATCTTGGACTTTTATTTGTGTCATTCATGCACTTCTCCTTGCTAAACTTGAACCGAAAGGTTTACCCGAATTTTTATACTTTGAAACATAATGAATTCCAACAGGTAACCAATCTCTTAAAAGAGAACAACTCTACCAATACAGACAAATTCTTGTGCAGTAAGTCTTTCGACCATGAGGATACCATTTAATACCATACCCCATAAATTTCAACCAACTTTTACAATGACCATCCATTTGAACCCGACTTTGTAGGATATGAGCCAGATGAGCATATATACACAGCCTTTATGATCTGTGTTCGCTACAGTGACCCTGTCTAAACAAAATAAGCAAACTGGTTAAACTGTTAGTTAGAACGAAAGACGAAACAAAATGAAATGTGAATGATCACTAAATCTAAGTGTAAAATTTGGGGTGCGACAAAATGTTTCCACCTTTTCCTTAAAGTTAGGTAGATTGTTATTTTTTATGTCTTTTTATATGTATGTAAAAAAAGATAAGTTTGGGGTTGCTTCTAGAATGAGCTATGATTTAAGTTTATGGTTAGGGTACTAGTATCCAAGAATAAAAAAAATGATGATTAAAAACAAAAAGAAAAGAATGAATAGAAGCCAAAATATATATAACATATTCAAATGTAAAGCTTCTAAAAAAATGATCAAAAGAAAATATATTAAAAAATAGCTTTTAAGTCAAACAAAAAGAAGAATATGTAAGGATGATGTGAAAATAGGAAGGAAGTAAGTACTTAACTCCAAGGAATTAAAAATATCATTCAAATATATCCCACTCTAACATAAGCCACGTTACAACCTGAGAAAAAGCTCAAAAGCATGTTTTCAAATAGAAAGTGATGAATAGTTAGAAATCTTTCAAATTTATAGGTTTGATGTCAGTTGTATGTAAAAGAGTGCTTACCATATTGTTTCAATAAGAGTGAAATATGAGATTGAGAGAAGATTAAGTACATAGAAAGTTGAAGAAAAACTCTTTCGATTAAGATGCATTGTAGTAAGGAATAGAAGTGACAATTCGGCTATTATTTATGTATGTCATTTGTTTGGTAAGTGCAAGTTTCTAAGACATATCGCAATTATGAATGAGCTCCTTGAGGACAAGTAACAGTTTAAGTTTGGGGTTATGATGACACTCTATCATCATGTAACTTTTATAAGCATTTGCATGGTGTCGCTGTGAGAATCGGAGACCATAGCTATTAGGTTAGCTAGCCTTCACAAGTCTTAAGATATCACCATCGATCTTTAATTTATCCAAAGGAAGGGGTAAAGAAAGGATAACCCATAATATATCTAAGGTTCGGAGGTTGGTTATACTAAGGGAAGGTATTAACACCTTAAGTATCTATAGTATCTTATAGGAACCTCTTGTTGAATTTATGTTAAAAGTTTGTTTGCTAATTGGATTTGATTAGGGAGATGAGAAGAGAAATTTTTTTATTGTTTTTGTGTTTGGCAAGACACAAAGTCTTGTGCCTTCGTACCAATAAAGGATCAAAACCTCTTAGTTCGGGGTACAAATTGAAAAACATTTGTTAAGGTGGATTTTATTGAAGAAGAGACAAGTTGTCATCTTAAGTAGAATACTTATATAAACCACCACAAATATGTGGAAGATGGATCCTTGCTTCACATTGAGAGAAAGGCTCCAACTTGGATATAGAATCAAAAAGTATGCCACATACATCTCTCAAGTGGAAAAGAATCAACCAGCTTTCTCACAATTTCATGGGGTAGGAAATTTATATCTCAACTATGGATAACTAATGTCTAATCTATTTTGAAAAGGTTTTAAAATTGAAAAGAAAAAGTGTCAAACGGTTTGAATTGAAGCTTATGTCTTTTAGTCTTTATGGAAGAGTTTGAATATGCTTAAGATGTATTGGAATATTTGTTAAGAAACGAGTTTGAAAAGTCAATGACCTAAGTTCAAGGTTTTTAATGAAAGTGGTTTTGAGTGTGAAAGAGGGGAAACCCTAATTGTTGTCTAAGTTGAAGGTAGTCCTAAGGGAGACTTCCTAAGGGATAGAAAGTTTTAGGATTAAAATTTTAAGAGATATATGTACAAGAAGATGTAAAGATGCAAATGAAAATGATAAGGATGTCAACAACAAGTGCCTCCCTTGGAATTTGGGCAACATGAATGATCACATAAACATGCATAAATTGATAAACACCATGAATAAAACAATAACATGATTGAGATATGGTGAACATAAATAAGAAAAAGGCTTGAATAACATCACAAGAAACAATTCAAAAACAACATAAGGCAAGAGACATTCTAAACATTGTGGAAGTTTATGAAGGAAAACACTTGAAAACTAGATGTACATCATAAAAGTAAAAGACATAGTTCAAAGCATACAAGTGTAAAACAAGCATCATAATGAACATGGTGAAAGCAACACTTAGTTCTAAAAGGAATTAACATACACAAATCAAAGAAGAGAAAAAAGAGCATGTTATGATACAAAATCAAACCTAAACCCTAAATAATAAAGGCATACTTCAAGAAAAACTTGTGAACATATTAACAATTCTTACATTTTTATCAAAATGAATACAACGGTAACAACATTTAAACATGGTACAACTCATACTATTTCCACACAAACACTTATGGTCAATTAAGTTCAAGAAAAAATCCAAGAACTATCATTAAAAACCCTAAAAACACATAAAAGATAATATTTTTCAAGCTAATAGAAATGGTTAAAATACATTTTATTTTTGGTATTTATTCATGAATTCATAAAATACATTTGACAAATAACAATTCTATAAAAAAAGCTCAAAAGGATAAAGGGAACACTTTGAAATGATTGGAAGAAAAAGTGAAATGAACAAGTGATAAACAAATGATGTTTTGTCGCTAAAGGGGTTTGAACACACGCACCCTTGCTTACTTCCTAAAACATTATCACCAGGCCATATGACTTAGCTTGACAAGGTAGCACACGCATGGTATAATATATTAAGACCAGTGTGAAAATATGTAAAAATAATACAAAAGGTATGGGGTGAGAGGGATTCGAACCGTAGACCTTGGGCTCACACACAAACAAAACCAAGCACATGAGCAACACAGTGCAATGCCAATTTAGAAACTAATTAGAAAATAAAAATAAATATTACAACAAGTTCAAAAAAATGAAAAAAGGGCGCCACATTATCATCATCATCTTCCTCCATTTTTCTACTATTTTCAAACTTTCTGAAATTCATATCTTCCTTAATACTCAATGAAATCACATGGTGTAAACATGAAAGTTGTTTGGTTTTTCACAAGGAACATGATGGTTCCCCTTAACTTCATTAATTCTTAACACATTGTAAATAATCAAACTGAAACCAGAATGAAACCTAGAATGAAAATCTAAAATGAAATGCCAAACATCACAGATTAAGAACAATTGACATAGGGGAAATAATCTCTACATCATGGCAAGTATGCCTGTAACTCAAATGGTACAAGAATCACATAGTTGTAGAGGTTCAAGGCTTACCTATTGGAATAGGTCCAATGCCTCTTCAAATTCACTCTCAGGTGATACGTGATGATTCAGAAAACTTCCTTGATCTCCTTAAATGGTTTTAGGATGCTTACTTTGTATTGAAGCAGCTTCAAACTCCTTGCACGATTCCTCTTGAAAATGTGAAAAGTGTGAATTTGATCTTGATGAAGATGATGTTACAGATGCAAAATAACACTTTGGGCAGTTTCTGTAATGTTTATGGAGAGTGTTTGAAAGATCAAATTGATTGGAAAAGGTCAATATGAAGATTTTTGAGGTTTTGGCTCAAAAGTCAACTAATGAGCAAATGAAGGTTGAATTTTTGATTTGGGTATTTTCTGATGAAATGAAGGGTTTGGATAGCTTTGGTAGATGATTTATGGTGTGTGTCAATAGGTAGTTTGAGTGTTTTGAGACTGTGGAAGATTTTGGCAAGTGTTGTGAATGATGGTTTTTGCAACAATTGAGGTTGGTATGCAAGTTATCGTGTCTGAGAGTTCTGAGGCTTGCTTTCTATTTATAGAGGCTTCAAATGATTCATGTGTCTTGTAGAAACCTGGTTTAGTTCAAATGCAATGCTAGTTTTAAGTTTTGGTTCTTAATTGCACAAGAAATCAAACTTGATCATGATGACACGGTGGAATGAATTAAGGAAGATAGGCATGCTTTTCTGACCTATAGATGTTGCTTCTGCACTTTAGATATTTGTTTGTGACTTGACGAAACAAGTTCGAGGCTCAATGCACAAGTGGTTAGCAAAAAGCAACCTTTATGAAAATGGCTATAATGCTTTATGTAAACCTTTCATAAATGGCATCAAATCTTGGACAAAGTTTTAAATCCTTGTGTAATGCACCAAAGACTTGTGTAATTCTCTAATCATGGTAAGTTTAGAAGCAAAATATCCTACAAAGCAAGATCATGTAGCTTAGACTTGGATTTGATCATGAGGCTTGCCATATAAATGACCTAGAATTTAGTTTGGAAAGGCCAACTTCATCTCTTCGAAACTCATAGCTTAAGCATGATAAATTTGTGTTCTTGTACTCTTTGGAAAGCTTGAAACATCCAATACAACTTTCATGTTGACCAATTTACTTGATTCAATTGGGATCATGGTGAAAAATGCTTGCAAAGTCAGCATTCACTAGGAAGTTCACACGGAGAACTGAGCGAGATAGACACTTCTGAGTTTGCTGCCACATCATTTAAAAAATAAGAGAAACATTGGGTGGGTCACAAAAGCTTGGGCCTAATATCCACTCCTCAAAATTGCGTGAGGGTAACCCTACCCCATTTCACTTTTCACTTCACACAAACTTGTCTCTCTCACTCTCACAAGCATGACACGCACAACTTGGAGCATTTGCAAATTCTTGCTAGTTTTCCAAACCAATCCTCTCAGCATAACATGTTTGAGTTCGTTATTCTTTCCTTTGTTCTTCTTAGTAACATGTGGTTAGGTTTTTTTGTGGAATTGTAACAAAACTTACTTCTAGGATTACATAAGACTCAATCCATGTTCTATTTTAGTGATTTATTTTACTGTGCATATGGGTATTATCGATAAGTTGAAGTAGATATTATTTGTGGAAAAATCTCTGTGCTTTTGAACTTGTAGGCAGAACCTGCAAAATGGGAATTCATAGGATTCGCCATGAGTTCGCACAGCAAACCTGGGGCGAGTATTCGCCATGGTTTCACCTAGCGAACTTATGGATAAACATGATAAAATTTTCAAAATTTTTTGTGATGCTAAATTCTTGTTCTGATTCTCTTTGTTTTGTTTCCTCAATAATATAAATTGTGTTTGGATGGTTGGTTTTGTTTGGTGATTGTGCAGATGGAACCTACTAAGACAGTTTCCTCAAAGAAGCAAAAGGTCGGAAGTTCATCACGTCCAACCCTAATCCAGTTTGATACGAACAGATTCAGAGGAGTGAAATAAGCTATTGGTTATCTAACTCTAGAGAAGATGAGCATCCTACCTAAAAAGTGTTTCAACCTCGACCCTTAAGGATCCTACCGGGCGGTAGCAGGAATCCTTAAAAGCAAATAGTGGGACAGGTTGATAACACATGGTGATAGTTACAACGTAAATCTCGTAAGGTAGTTCTACACCAATGCACTCCCAAATGATGATGAGTTATTCACGTGGACCACTATGGTTGGCAGAAGAGAGGTAAAATTTGACCGTGACACCATCAACACTGTTTTAGGTAATCCTTTATCTTTGGGGGAGAATGAAATAGATACATATCATCACACTTTGAGGTTACATAGAGATACAGATGCTATTTCTCGTGATTTATTCCTCGAGGGAAAGACAGTTGAATTGAACCCATCTAGGGTTCATCGAAGGTATCACAGAGAGGACATGCGTCCTTAGGCTCAGCTTGTACTTTTTTTGGTGTTAACTATTATAAATCCAAAGTTACACACCTCTACTGTGCCAATCCCTATAGCTCATCTTGTCCATATTATATTGACTAATGTTCATATTGATGTGGCTCAAATCATCGAAGATGAGATGCGTGTCGTGGTGGAAAGGAACTTGGTTCAGCGTCAAAGAAGAACTGTCCCTTAGTCTTTCCCTGTTTGATTATGGTATTATATGTGCATGCGAGGGTTAAATTACCCTCCCGTCTTTAGGTGACGACTCCTGTTGCGATTGATGATCGGTATGTGGACAAGTTTTATAAACCAAAGGGATGGAAAAGACAGACATCTAGCATTGATATTGATGCTGGAGGTGCTTCTGGTTCAGAACCTGCAGGCTCCTAGAGTTTTTACCCATTTTAGAGGGAGGTCTGCAGTTACAATTGAAATTGGATGGCGGCTACTCAGCGTGCCATGATAGACTTACATGTTTCAATGCAGGTAATACATCCGCAGTATAGAGAACCCTCGGTGGAGCACTCTATGATGTCAAGGGAATAGTTCCTAGCACATGCTGGGTGGCCTGAGGCTAGGCCACAATTTAGAAATGGGGAAGATGTATGAGATCTTGAGGACGCTGCTGAGAAGGCTAGAGATGAAAAGGATGATGATGGTGATGATGATGATGAGGCCGGTTCTGAGGAGGTTTTTGGTTTTGAGGAGGAGACTGAGTCCGAGGAGGACTAGTTATTTGTTATTGACATCTTGAGCATGATACTGTGCAACTTCCTTTGGTTCTACAAAGTGAAGTTTTCTGTTTGCATTTGATCATTGCTAGTTATATTTATGGTTATTGTATTCTCTTTTGTTGTACTTTATCCACTTGTTGGATCATTTTGGATATTGTTGTAGTATGTACCATTTTTGGGTACAAATACTTTTGCTGGTGTTTTTATACCATATCACATTAATTATTATTATTATTATTATTATTATCAGTTGAATTATTTAGTTACGAATGTTCAACATGCATTTTCTTTACTTTCTTTTTTCTTTTATTAGGTTGTTAAGAGTTGAATTCTTCAGTTTAGGAATGTTCAACTCTTAAATTTTTTATTGTTGATATGCTTATTTGTGTTTATTATTGATATGCTTGTGTGAATTTTAATGTTTCCATTTTTTGGTGTGGAAATATAAGAACTTCTAGGATGGTGATGATAGTTCATCAATGAAGATTCTTCAAAGATTGGATGGTGATGATAGTATTTAAGCATGTAAATGTTGGCAAGGTACATGGTTACCTCTTTCTAGGATGTTAGAATGTTTAAGAACTTCTTTTCTTTGTGCAAATGTAGTTTTGTTTCTTGTTTCAACTTTGTTGAATGCTTGTATCACTTTAAGTCCAAAATCCAAAATGGTGAGAACCTCCATTGTCTACTAAAGGCATAGGATGACTGATAATTTTTTTTTGTACTTTTGATTCATGCTTTATCTTTTGATTATTGTGATTTTGTGGAAGCATTAGAAACGATCAAGGCATTTGTTTATATTGAGCACAATCGTATCCAAATATTAACTTACTCGTGAGTAGTGAGTATTTGTTAACCCTTTCAGCCTAAACAGTTTATATCTCATTTTAATGATGAAATTTGTGTATGTACATAATTTGAAAGTATAGTAAATCATTAAATTTTGTGAGATTCTAAAAATTTCTTCTTGAACCTTTGAACATTGTTTTAATTGATTTTCTTGCCATAAAAAATAAGAAGCATTTACTTAAGGTTTGGTTGAATATAAGTTGGGGAGAATGAAAAGAAGAATGGAAGGTTTCTTAAACTTTTTAAAAATTCCAAGCAAGTATGAAAAGAAAAAATGTGAATAAGAATGTAAAAAAAAAAACAAGAGAAAAAGAACGTTTGCTCGAAATAGAAAAATAGAGAATGAAATAATTGTGCATAAGGAAGTTTTAGAAGGTTTGTTATAGAGGAAAGAAAGTGGTGAGTGAAGTTGGGATGTGTAAATACCTTGTTTAGTGAATGTTTTTTTTGTGCATCGGAAATTTCGGTTCAATGGCCTTTAGAAATGTCCCTTTATTGTGAACCTGACCAATCTAAAACCTTAAAAGCTCTTAGTGATCTTCTTGCTTCCATAAATTCTTTATTGATCGTTTATATATTGTATGAATTGGTTTGTATTTGCATCATTTGTCAAGTGAGCGAAATTACCCTGTGTTTGTAAGCGCGTATTTCCTTCAATACTTTTTTGAAGAGGAGTGTTAGAGTGATTTGAGCATGATAATTTAGCTGTTACTTGAAGCATTGTTTGACATTTGTTTAAGAACTAAATTCTTTTGCATTCTTTAATTCTAGGAAGTTGTAATCATTTCTTGTGTACATTTGTTGTTTATTTGAGCCATAAATCCATTCTTGGTTGAATTAAATGCTTGAGAAAATCCTCTTATTTTCAATGAGAGACATACTTTGCCTGAGGACAAGAAAATAGTTAGTTGGGAAGAGTTTGTTTGATGTCAATCTTGCCTTAAATTAACCATTTATAATGGGAATTTTTTAACTATTTTGTGTTGATTTGTTGGAATTACTACTTAAAAGTTTTCCATTCTTCAATTGTTTGAAAATACCTTTGATACCTTTGATTTGTGTTTTATTGTGCAAAAAATAGGTATTAAATCATCAAAGTGTGAGACACAAGGACAGTGAACAAAGTTGCCAAAGAAAAAGAAGAATATCAGTAAGTTCGTTGGGCAAACTTGCTAGCGAACGTTCGCTTTACGAACAACTGGTGAAGAACCAATGAATGCTCCCAGATTTGAGGCAGTAGCAAAAGGCACGTAAGTTCGCTGGGCTAACATGCCAGCGACAATTTGCTATGGTAACACGTCAGAGAAGAGCCAGCGAAGCATCCCATACTTGAGGCAGTAGCTAAAGGGGTTTAAGTTCACTGTGCGAACTTGTAGGCAAAGTAGTTCGCTAGGCGAATACTGATTCACACGAAGAACTTTAGAGTTTTCTCTAAGGCGGTTTAATTATGCAGAGGCACATTAGGTGCATAATTTGATATTCTCTAGGTGAATAATTTGTTCGCAGTACGAACATGACATATCCTGAATGTACTTTATAAGTACTTTTGATCATTTTTTAGTATGATAACCTACTTTTACACAACAAAATGAGATTTTATGAGATTTCTTCACCAGAGAGTGAAATTTTACACATAAAAGTTGTATTTGCATCTAAGTTCTATTCTTCAATGTGGATGCTCATTCATTTCCTCCTGAAACATGTGAAGTAATCTCCTATGATTATGGGTAGCTAAGTCACTTTTGTGTCAAGATTAAAGGTAGTTAATTTTGCTATTATGTATTTTTTTTTGTATGTAAACAAGGTTTATGATCAATAGATGATGAAGATATTTGCTTTTAATGATGTATTTATGGTTTGAATCACTCTAGACATAGATTTTCAAAGTCTTGACCTAATTTCTTCATCTATTAACCAACAAACTCTATACATAGATTTGAAAGTTAATATTTGCATTGTATTGATCTTTATGTTTATTGTTTTGATTGTTATTTTGAGAAATCATCTAGCGATTAAAACAATAATATTCACGGAGTCACTTTAGAAATCAACGGATCCGCAAGGATACGTGGTTGTATTGATCGAAACTAAGTTCACATGCTTGATTAATCGAATACGTATGAAAAGGATTAACGAAATCTAATCTTGACATGCTTTTCTTAAAACAAAACATATTTGCCCTAATTTACTCATTGCAACAAGCTTATGTTACAAAACAAGAAATCTTATGAAAACTCTTTACTTATAACGTTAAATTATTGAACGACTAGCATTTATATATCTTACGTACAATCCCTGTGGATACAATAAAATACCCCTCTAAAATACTTTTCAATACCTACCATAAGAGTTGGAAAAGGGATAGAACCATATCCGACCAACCTTTATGAAGTAGAGTGTGATTGTATGTATGATACTTTCCACCATGGACGTTGGACCGTTGTGATAAATTAGATAGCATGCTATATATATATATATATATATATATATATATATATATATATATATATATATATATATATATATATATATATATATATATATATATATATATATATATATATATATATATATATATATATATATATATATATATATATATATATATATATATATATATATATATATATATATATATATATATATATATATATATATATATATATATATATATATATATATATATATATATATATATATATATATATATATATATATATATATATATATATATATATATATATATATATATATATATATATATATATATATATATATATATATATATATATATATATATATATATATATATATATATATATATATATATATATATATATATATATATATATATATATATATATATATATATATATATATATATATATATATATATATATATATATATATATATATATATATATATATATATATATATATATATATATATATATATATATATATATATATATATATATATATATATATATATATATATATATATATATATATATATATATATATATATATATATATATATATATATATATATATATATATATATATATATATATATATATATATATATATATATATATATATATATATATATATATATATATATATATATATATATATATATATATATATATATATATATATAGACACACACACACACACACACACATATATAAGTGAATGTCACAATTAATCCACTTACTTTCGGCTCTTAAAATGTGATATTTTTTCTAGAGTTGTTTAACCTATACTACTTCTCGATAACCCTGTATATTGAAAATGGATTAAAAATACTACACACTAAGATAATTACAAAGTTAGAGATAAAATTTCACAAAAAGTCTCTAAAACATAAAGTTACCTAGGAATAATTTGGTTCATCGTAGGATTAAGTTCTTTGTGCAACGAACACAATGTAGTTACCATATTTGTACGAAGAGATATGATGATCAATTGATAATGTTCTCTGAATGAACAATACAAACATAGATACTTAGTATTTTATAAAACATGAAAACTAAATATAATAGAGAAACTATAATTTTAAAACTACTCACTTATTGAGGAATGATGTTAAGTAACATTCTTTCTCATCCGTTATCCATGATGTTAAGTATTTTTCAATGTTTTAAACATAATTTTTTGTAAATTGTAATCTAATTGGATCCAACAATTCATAAGTATTCAATTTATTTGACTCTATACATAGACGGTGAATGTATCTAAAAGGTTAAACAAAATACAAAAAACACATGAGGAATTAATTCTATACAAAACAATGAATGTACCATATAATGAGATATACTTACGTGCAAAAACTTGTAGTATCCCTATGTCCAACAATTGCTTTCCACCAATCATATCCTTTATATCTTTAGGAATCATAAATAATTTCTTTAACCCCTCAATCATAGGATCTTGTTGGAAGAGTAAATAACGCTTCTTCGTTTCGCACAACTTAAGCCATCATTTTGGAATATGATACTTCAGAAGGAGCCAATAACCCGTATTGGGTATCTTTATCGGTGGGGGAGGTTGAATAACTTCCTTTTGGGCTTGCACCATGTACAACACTTCTACCAAGAAATTTATCATCAGCATCATCCTTTTCATTTGTATGAACAACACTAAAGTCAACCGGAAGTTTAACACTAGAATTGCGGACTTTTGTTAGAATAGATATCATTGGGGAATCTCATTTATCATGGTTTCATTTCTATGCGTAGCTTCATCGCTACTAGATGAAAAAGAGACCACTTATCAAGACATAAGCATAAACAACAATAAGCAAGTATCAACAACAAAAATAAGCATCAACAAAAAAAAAACATAAGCATCAACAACAACAACAATAACAAGTAGAAACAACAATAACAAGCAAGCATCAACAATAACAATAAGCAAAAACAATAATAAGCAGCCGTCAACAACAACAATAAGCAGCAACAACAACAACAACAAGCATCATCAACAACAATAAGTAGCAACAACATTAACAAGCATCATCAACAATAATAAGCATCATCTTCACTAATAAGAATCAACAACAACAATAACAAGCATCAATAATAACATTAAGCATCATCAACAACATTCAACGTCAACAACAACAAATACATAAGCATAAATAACAATGGAAAATGTAGGTAATGTAGATGTATGGAACGAAAAAGTTTATGTACTGGAAACATGGTGAATAAGTAAAAAACATTGTTGTCAGAATCTTAAAGTTCCTCCTCGATTGTTAAACTGAAGGGTAGTCAAGAACAAAGAACACGATGTCGACGCCCTCCTTGACGATACGAAAGTAGATGAAAATATTGTTTCTTCAAGTTTGAAGATGGTGTTGAACGTTCCGTTAGGGTTAAAACTGGTTTTGTATCGTAGGGGTTGAAATGGTGATGTACATTTAGTTAAGGTTAAAAACCGTGTTGTTTCGTCAAGGATTATTTCTTGATGGAAATGAAAATATGCAACTAAAGAGGCAAGTTAGTCAGCTATGTGTAAAGTGGTTAAATGATATCACCGCGGTTAAATGATAGGCACATGAATTTAGAGATATCACCACAGCCCTTCGAAGGTTCATGGTAAAGGTGGTGTCGTTGTATCTACTTTTTTGTAGTAGTGCTACCAATTAACTTGTATCAGAGATACCTATTCATACTCAATATCTTCCAGTCCCTTATACCTACTTGATCACAAGATACTCCTTAAATTAACACTCATCCCATGTTAACTGAAGAAAAGGCAAGTAAGTCTAAACCTAAATCTTATATACTTCATATGTTCTATAAAGAGTGATCCAGTTAACCATTTCACATAGATTAAGAAAAAAGAATAAATGAAAGAGAGATAATGATATTTTTACTAAACTACCTCTTATCGAGTATTGGGAATGATGAAAGTAATATTAATTAGATTGTAGAATTGGAAAATGTGAATTGAAAATTAAAATTGATCATTCATTTTAGGACACTTATTTATTCTAAATGAATCACTCATTGTGGGAGGGAAGGAGTAGTTCTTATTGAGCCAAACTTAGTTAAGCAAGCCTTATATAGTCCTCAATGGCTTCAAGCTATGGAACAAGAGTACAATGCATTCTAAATAAAAACACTTAGATACTCACCTCTCTACCTACATATGGGTTTTTAAGTCAAGTCAGATCTTGATGAGATTGTCTAGAAGTACACAAGAATGTTTGGTAGCTAATGGCATCCATCCACAACTTGGCTTTGACTATGATGAGACCTTCACTCATGTGGTTAATCCTATAACTATAAGAGACATCCTTACTCTTTCTACCACACATAAATGAGATCTGCAACAGGTTGATATTGATAATGGATTCCTTAATGACACTCTACAAGATGAGGTTGACATGGTGAAACCTCTTGGTTTCTCTAGTTCTGATAAAACTCTTTTGTGCAAGATACATAAGGTTCTATATGGCCTTAAACAAGCACCAATAAAGTGGTATGGAAAAATTCATCAAGCCTTGTTACACTTTTGATTTGTATCATGAAATTGCAAGCATTCCTTATTCATTTACTTTGATCAAGGCATCATCATGTATGTTTTTTATATATGGATAACATTATAATTACTTGTTCATCCTCCAAACTAGTTCATGATCTTATCAACAAACTCCACTTCAAGTTTACCTTAAAGAAGCTTGATAGAACTGAGTACTTATTAGGCATTAATGTAAGTTACCAATCCTCAAGCATTTATCGTTTTGTCTCTGTCCAAGTACATTAAAGATCTTCTAGAAAAAGCTAACATGTCAGATGCTAATTAAGCTCGCACACCAATGCCTAGCAGTCTCAAACATAGCAAAAATGGATATGATACATTCTTAGATCCTCTCCAATATAGATCAATTTGTAGGGGTTTACAATATGTTACCCTAACTAGACATGACATTGCATTCAACATTAGCAAGGTCTTCCAGTTCATGACCTCTCCTATAATCACAATTTGGACATCTCTTAAAGGAATTTTATGATACCATAGTGGCACGATCAACTATAGCATTACCTTGCTTCCTTGATTGAAAGTGGCATTGATGTTAAAAGATTCACCTCTAGATCATGTATCTTCTTTGGTCTAAATATAGTCTCATGAAGTTTCAAGAAGCAATCTCTTGTTGTTAGATCTAGTGCAGTGACTGAGTATCAAAAACTATCACATACAACTTCTAAGCTATTATAGCTAAATATCTCCTAATTGAGTTGGGCATCTTCTTCTTCCCTCCCGCCTTAATTTGTAACAATCTAAGTGCTATTCATTTCTCACACAATATTTTTCTACATGCTCACATAAATTACATTAAGTTGGACATTCACTTTGTAAGAGAAAGAGTGTCATCCAAAAAGCTGATGATCCAACATGTCTCTGCTTCACTTCAAATTGATGATACTCTTACCAAGTCTCAAATGTTTTAAAGCATTTCGTAACTTTGGAGTCAAGCTCAAATTTGACCTCCTACCACCTTATGCTTAGGGGGGAGTACTACAAGTATTACTCGGAATAATTCCATGCCTAAGAATTCTATTTAATTTGCTAACTCTATTTTATCAATTAGAAGTTAGTTTTGACAGTTAAAAGTAGTTGAGCTAATTAAAAATTTGTTAGAATTCAACCAACTTCCAACTCTTCTATATATTACAAACTACACCATTTGTAACATTCAAATTAGAATCAATAAGAACAAAATGAAGCACAAATCCAAGAAACAATCTTAAGTTATGTATATATTAAAAAGATCAATACAAATTTGATTTACTTTCCCTCCTTAACTAAGAAGCCACTTTTATAGAATTTTACAGCTGGGGCTTTTTTATAATAGGCCCTTGAGAGGTACTATCAGCTGAGACAAATTGACCGAAAACTTGGAAACCACATGCATTGTGGAACCTACTCCCTCGTGGCTTAATTTCTTATATTTTTGTATAATCTTTTTTCTTTTTTAATTCTAAGGCACACGAAGTTCTGTAATCTACTTTGATCAGTGCAATCAAAATAATCTCAATATAAAAGTATCATAAAATAAAATCATCCAGTGGACAAGAATCAGAGACAACTAATTTATAATTATAATCATCTATACGCTACTTTTCAATTAATTTTTATAAAATTAACTGTGAATCTGTCCTTAAAATATTAATCACTTTTCATTTTTTAATTAATTGATTATAATTATCATAATCTCACACATAATCATAAGAATCAGAATTCAAACTCTGACATTAACATCGAATTTAAAAATGTTACTTTTTTTAATTGAGTGTTAAAAGTTAATATTTAGATTTTAAGAGTTAAGATTTTAAAATTTTATACCTTACCTAATAGATTTCATAACTTTATAGACTATTTATTATTTTTTATATTTGTTTTTCAAGATTACAAGGAGAGAGTGACACTTTAAAAATATATGTGATGATTAATTTATTAATGGGTTAAGATATGTTATCAAATTTATTATATTTACACTTTAATAATTCTTTTAGAATATTTACACTTTAATAATTCTTTTAGAATACAAATTAAATTTAACTATTAAATTATATTTTCTGATCAAATAATCAAACCTATACAAAATATGATAATATAAAATTATATGATGTTACATCAAATAATTTTATTTATATATATATATATATATATATATATATATATATATATATATATATATATATATATATATATATATATATATATATATATATATATATATATATATATATATATATATATATATATATATATATATATATATATATATATATATATATATATATATATATATATATATATATATATATATATATAAAATTAAAAATATAAATATTATTATCCCGAATTCAAATTCAAATTTTAACTTTATAGTGATTATTGTCATTTTATTTAAAGACATAAAAATTAATATAAATGTTTCGATGGTTGAATTAATCTAATAAAGAATATATTTTTTAAATAATTGAGAGTACATATGTACTCGAAGTGTTACGATAATAGAGCCAATCAAAAAATAAAAGAAAAATCTCAAATAACATATGACATTCAATAGAAAAACACACATTAATATTCAGAACCACATCAAATTGATAAAAAAAAAAATTAAACAACTAATCTTATAATCAAAAGTCTTAAGTAAAATCTCCACAATGCGACCAAACCATAAAACAACCTCATAGATTGAACAAAACAAACAACAATGTTTTGAACTAGGCCATGACCTAATTCTTATAAGATTGTGTCACTCTAAACACTAGTAGCTAGAATGAGGATATGATAAAAACACTCTAAATAATTGAATTAGTTGTGATGTGGAGTTTGTGGGTGCTCATTGAATTTTTACTTAATGGTGTATCTTTGAATGTCTTAGATTTATTGTGAAACATCAAATTAAAAGTTTCGAAATAGTCTATTTTAAAAAATATTTAGCATGCCAACGATAATTTTTATGATTTTTATAAGAATTCATTTTTTGTAATCTTTAATTTTTATTGGTGTTGAATTTTTCTTGTCCGAATCTCTTCGTCAGTTCTATTTATAATCCGGATTCGAATATCCCTAATATATTTTTAATCAAACCTTGCTTAAAAAACTGGTTCGGCAAATTTGGACAAATTGTAAGATAAAAAAAGTTAAAACATCTTATGAAGTTGATTCCTAAAAAGACCTTTATCAAAAAAAAGTTTTAGACATTCAAACTCTAAACATCTATTACGAAGACTTGGCAAAAGAAGAAATATGTTGTTGGACTTCATTCCTTTAAAGTGTTTTCCATTGGTGGATACAAGTTGATTTCCCTACCTTGTGTTTCTTAGTACAAAGAGTGATTTGAGGTATTACCTACAAACCACTTTTTAAAATTGTTGGTTGAAGATATAAGTAGATTATATTAATATAATAAATGGTGTCAACATGTTCTAACTCACAAATAACATAGATTTGTTTTTTACAGCAATGCTAATTGCATAGATAAAGAGCGATAAATGTGGCAACCTCATCATCATTGATCATAGCATACCTCATTCATTTTTTAATAGAAAGAAAGTTTGAGCAAACATCTTCAAAAAACAATGCAAATTATTCAATCACCAATATCATATGATCGATAGAATATAATAAAACTTCACTTGTAGCCTACCTTGTGGCGCGTGGCTATAAGCCTATACCAATACAGCTTGTGTAACATTTTTAAATTAGAGACAATCGCTTTCAAAGATAGCCTTCAAAGTCCCAATAACAAATATTTTTTAAATTATCGTATATTAATTAATACATAACTAAATTAACTATTTTTATAAGCTCTAACTAAATTCATGGTTCAACATTTTCTTTGGAGTTAAATTTCACAATTGTGGATATCAATTTCTAATCATTATTTTTATTCTTCTATACATAATTTTTGTTATATATATATATATATATATATATATATATATATATATATATATATATATATATATATATATATATATATATATATATATATATATATATATATATATATATATATATATATATATATATATATATATATATATATATATATATATATATATATATATCAGAATGATCAGTTTTTTAATTAATTTTTTCATACAATTTTTTTTATAATTTTTTTTATAAATTAAAATTTTATTTTAAAAAGAAAAAGAAAATAAGAAATATATCAAACACAAAGTAGTCTTAAATTTTTTGAAAAGCTGTTAAATTGGATAAAATTTTATGAGGTCTGTTTAACAAAATAAATATATATTTTATATAAAGGGTAGCAATGTAACAATATTTATGAACCCTATTTAACAATTATTTTACAATGATTTAAATGATATTTGAAAGTTCGTCTTACACAAAAATACGGTTTTTTCTGGATGACATAAATCTATGACAAAATAAAAAAATTAAAAAAATTCATTAAATTATAAATATTTTCTATTCTTTGAACTGATATAATGGAATAAATTTTTTATTAGTTTTTTTTATTGAACAACTAAAGAAGAACAATATAATAAATTTAACATGATTATAAAAAGTACTCTCCAACCTAATATTATAGTGAAAGCTAACACATGACTGAGTATCCTCTGAAACCCTTCACAATGAAGTTAGAGAAATTATGTATTGATGATGAAGATTTAAATTTTGTAATAATAAAATATTTATTTATCTATTATAAAAACTAACACATGTAATCTTCAAATTTCATTTTGGATTTATTATTAAAATTATAGTCTTTAACGCGTGATTATATCTATCTACATAGAATTTTTATATAGTCTCTCTCACATGACTCAAGGAAAAAAAAATAATTGAAGCATGGAGAGAAATTAAGAGAGATAAAAAATCATATAGAATCTAGTCGTATATATATAACTTAAGATTGAAATCTAAACACAATCTGATCCAGCTATGCAATTATTCCTAAGTTTTGTGGTAATAGCTTTAAAAAAGAGCATATGAGATCTCTGATTTTAAAGCAAAATCCATCATCTACACACTTATATCTATTCTTGATAGATCATAGAAGAAGAAATTAGAATATGGATGGTAGTAATTATTTTGGAGATTCAAACATGGGAAATGAAAGAGTAAGTGGATCTTCATCATCTTCAAGAAAAGGGAAGAAAAATAATCAAGATAAACCAAAGCAACCACAAAGAGGATTAGGTGTTGCTCAATTGGAGAAAATTAGATTACATGGTGAAATGGGTTATACTTTTCATCCTCCTCTTCATAATCCTTATCCATCTAATTTTATCAATGTAAGTTTCTTCATTATTTTTAATTATTTTTAATTGTTGTTTTAATTGTGTTAAGCTATAAAAAAATATTTTTTTTATTTGGGTTTATGGAATTAATTAATTTTATGAATTTAATTTATTTATTCTTGATGATCATGTAGGAAGATCCAAGAGTGCAAACACCATATTCATCTATATCTTCTTCTTCTTCTTTTTCTTACTCATCTTCTTCTACATCTTACTCAGCTTCACATGGCTTTCAACCAAACATTGTGGTATGTGAATAATTTTTGCTTTGGATCCCAATTTTTATTTATGCTTTTAATGGTACTATATGTTTTATTTATGCTTTTTCATTCTTTTGTGATGAGTAGTTTTACACATATTTTCATAATTCTCATATTAGTACTATAACTATGAATATCATACCAAAAAAATAATTTCAAGTGGGTTGTAATGTTCCTAAAGTAATGAAGATAACTATTTTTCTAACCCTTGATTGTTATTTTTCCTTAGTTGTAATGAAATGACATGACATGATACTTATCATCTTATTATTCTAATTTTTGTATAGCATATACCCAATAACCCTAGAAAAATTATTTTTGGATCTGAACTATTTCTCAAAGGTCTAAGTAGTTGGTTGAATTTGATACAAGTGTACTATACTAAACCTAGATGACATGAAATTAAATATGTTGTGGGAGATGAAAAATATCATCAAAATTAAATAAAATAATTTACTTTCATTGGCATCATCATTATAGAAAAAAAATCATTAATGAATTAGAAATTTGACATAACACCTTAGTGAAGTAATTCTCATATTTAATGATGTTAAAACATTTTTTTTCCAGAGATTTTTGTTGATTTTTACTTTGCAAATTTATTGATAACAAGTCTGTTGTTCAAACCACACGACAATTTTTTTATAGACAAAAATTGTCGATGTCTTTTTTATGAAAAACTTGATCATTTTTTGAATCAGACGTATGTTTAAAATATAGATTTTGGTAAATTTTTTTTGTGTCGAGTTGACTGTTATTTTGATTATACTATCGTCTTTGAATCAATATGCGTTTGATTTTTTCCCTCGGTTTAGAGATCAAACTCTTTGTATTCATCATTTTTCATTGAGTTATAGTATTTTTTATCCTCTCTTCTTAATATCATTTATTTTACTCATAAAGAAAAATTGGTTTTTATTTTGTGTGTGCAGATGGGCCAACCTCAATATGAAAGAACAAACATCATATATGGAGATTCTCAACCAATTGATTCATTAAGGTACTTAAAATTTTCAGTTTCATTATGACTTTTAGTTCTTCTAATAAAGTTCTATAACAAAATAATTTCTCATGATGAATTTCTTGCTTATATGTTTTTTTCTTTATCTAAAATCAGATCATGGGAACATGCCAATGCCATTGCTCAATCCAACACAACTAAACCATTACTTAACCTATATGTAAGCATTCATTTTTAACATATTTCAACACTACTAAGAAAATATGAAATAACTAGAGATGCATTTTTTTCTGTCTTTATAGAAAATATATATAAAAAAATGTTTAGATTGAAATAATCTATGGATAAATTTAAAATGACTTTGATTATATTTGCTTCTATAATTATTAGGACTCACAATACGTAGAAACCAAGAAGCATAGAAGTGGTTCCACAAGCAGTCAGAATTCAGAATCAAGTGAGACTCAAGAACCAGATTTGGAGCTAAGATTATCTCTTTAATCTGCCAATATAGATGTGGAGATTCTAGTAATTGTAAGGTTTTTATTTACAATTAATCAAGAGTTGCAAAAACACAATGAACAAGCCAGTGTGTTTGGTTTTTAATTCAAGTTTCATTGTGTGTTGAAAGGTATATAGATTGATTCATTGCATGAAAAAAACAATGCAAAAATATTTACGTTAGTTAGTGTGCAGAATCATGCTAAAATCATGAATTTATGGTGCTAGTTAAGGCTTCCTTTAATTCTCTCTCTTTTCACTATTTTTTATTTATAATTTTCTCACTATGTGCTTATGAATGTATTGATGAATATTCTATCTCAATTCTCTTTCCTAATATTCAACAATTCTCCCCTTAGATCTAGTAAGTTTGAGAGAAGAAATATATAGAAAAGAAGTCATATCCATTTGATGTTCACTCACTAAACAAACCAATTGAGTTCTTAGCAAATTCAAACGATGGTTGAATTTGTTAAGAGGCACGAGCTTAGTGATGATATCACTTGGGTGTTTACTAGTGCAAATCTTCACCACATCAATATCATTTCTTTCGATTATGTTTCTGTTTGCAGAATTGAAATATTGGGGGAAAATATAGAACATATTAGTAAACTAAAAAAAACATATAAGTGATATCATCATTCCTTATCATGATTTTCATATCCTTGGATTAGGTTTTACAGATTTTCAACACTTTATTTATTTTGGTGTCTTCTTTCTCTGATATGAACTCTAATATCTCTAAGAGCATTTACAAAGTCTTCTTGCTTCTTCCATAGTGTCAATGTTAAAGATAGATAGAAGTCTTGTGATGATTGGTCTATAGGGTAGCCTTGCCGATGAGATCTCTTTGCATCAGATCATATGGTTGAATTGTTCTTTCTACCTAATTGGTTGAGATTTCTTAAATCAAGAGCCACTGTACTACTACATCTTCCCTAACAACATATTAGAGTTTGCCCTAACACAACCCTACAGAACCGGTTGGTAAGGTGAGGGGTGCCGCTCTATATAAACTATTTCAATACTCTATCTCTAACCAATGTAGGACTTTAGGATCTTCCTAATACACCCCCTCACGCTCAACACTCTTTTTGGGCTTGGTACGTGGATTTAAACGGTGGGCTGCCCAAGGTCCGATCGATAGGCTCTGATACCATATTAGAGTTTGATGCAAATTGTTGCTTTGTGAAGGACAAGTTGACAGGGAAGGCAATCCTAAGAGGGACACTTAAAGATGGCTTCTATCAGCTTTCAAGGACTGAAAGGGACCCGTGTGCTTATGTATCTGTCAAGGAAAGCTGGCATAGAAGGCTTGGTCATCCAAATAATAAAGTCCTAGATAGAGTCTTGAAAAATTGTAATGTCAAACTATCACCTATTAGAGTTTGCCCTAACACAACCCTACAAAACCGTTTGGTAAGGTGAGGGGTGTCACTCTGTATAAACTATTTCAATGCTCTATCTCTAACCAATGTGGGACTTTAGGATCTTCCTAATACAACATAACCATGGTTTATGATTCTTGGGAAGAGAATCCTAGTGAGAAGTAATGAAGGATACTAAGTTTTAGCTTTAGGTGAATGGATTTGAATGGGGTTTTCTTCTTTTTCATAGGATTGATGACAAGGGTATTGATGGAAGTGTTTGAAGTTTTTCTAGTATATTGCTTTATCAAGGGTGTAAGATATCCCTTTAGTGGGAAACTAAAAAATTCTCCCTAAATGATCTTTGTGAATTGCAATTTCCATTCCCCTTGCGCATGTTCTCAACGAGGTTCCTACATATCGTAGATTTAAGTATAACTCACTAGACTAGGGAAGGATCTATCCTGAATTATGGTGAAAAATCATTGAGGGAGGCTTGACAAATTTAATGATAAGGTTTATAGCTCTTCAAAACGAAGGTGGCAAGAAACACAAGAAAGAGGGTTTGAATTGGGTTTCCAAGATTAAAACTTTTTAGTACCCCGACACTCAACATAGAATCAAGAGAAAAAAAATGAATACAATTATTTTTATGCTGGTTCACTATTAACGAAGCTAATCCACTCCACCTGCCAAGGTGATTTTTCCTTCTCAATAAGGATTTAATCCACTATAAACCAGATTACAAACACATAATGACTACCTGTCTTTGTCTTCTCGAGAATCCTGAATAAAACCCTAGTATATCAAGGAATATAACCTCAAAACAATGAGTTACAAGTATTGTGTTTACAAAGTTGTTTCAAGAAAACAGATTACACAAAGTTTAAGTACAATGAAATAATCACAAAATAACGAACAAAAGCTCTATGTGTGTTTTCTATTCACAATAATAACATGTTCAACAAAAGTATTGTAATGTGAATAACATATATACTTTTTGAATTAGTAGCTTCATTCATTCTTCCAAGTCTCTTTGATATAGGCAATAAAAAGATTCGTTGGAGGGTAGAATGGAAATCTTCATAAATGAGTTGTCACCTTGCATAATGTTCGAATCATAGTTAATGGGGGGTTTTTGTTATCGTCTCCACAAGGATTGCAGATATTTTGATGCTTGTCGTTCAACAGTTTATTGTTTCAAGAATAAGGTTTTTCAAAGTTTTGTTCATAAAATTGTCACGTCTTTAGTGGTAAAACTTATAAATTCTAAAGAGTTTGATTAACAAAGTATATCAAAAGTAGTTTTCATCTATCCTAACTTATACATATTCTTTCAATCTTGGATGTGAAGTCGGATCCGATTAAAATCATCACGCATTCTCTCAACATCATCTATGCCTAGATCGACACCGTGAGAAATATCGTATTCATCGCTACAGGATTTCTCCATATAACAACCAGTATAGTAAGCTTTAAGTTCAACATAACGCAACTACCGACAATAGACCGATTTCTCCAATCTATAAATTGATAGATGAATATTTTAGGTCAAGTTTCACAAAATCTATGCCTAGAGTTTTACAAAACAAGAATAGATCATTAAGATCCAAAAATATTCATCATGTATTAATCATCACTTGTTCACATACAAGATAAATCAAAACAAATACATACAAGTCTTAGAAGAAGATGAATGAGCATCCACGTCGAAGAATCAAACTCGAATGCGAATCCAATTTCTATTTACAAAATATCACCTTTTGATGAAGAAATGCTGAGAAATGAAGTTTTGGCATGAAAAATAGGTTATGATCCCCAAAAAATGTGAAAAGTACATATATAGAACTTTTCGAATCTGTCACATTCTCAATGCGAACCATTTCTTCGTCCAGCAAACACTCTTTTAGGGACCCGAAGTGCCTTTGAACAATTAAATCACCCTGAGAAATATCTAAAATTTATTATGCGAGCAATTCTTCACACTGCGAACTACCTCGCTACAAGTTCGCACAACGAGCTTATGGTCCTTTAGCTACTGCCTCAAATATGGGATGGTTTGTTGGTCCTTCACCGAGACCTTGCCATAACAAAAATTTGTTATCAGTTTGCTCAGCGAACTTAGTGCCCTTTTCTTGTTGCCTCTAAATTGAGAGGGTTCGCTAGAGGCTTCTCCATAAGTTCGCCTAACGAACATTCGCTGCTACTCCTCGCTGGTTGTTCGCACAACGAACATGCTAAATCTCTTATTTTCCTTTGGCTTCCTTCTCCAATTACTTGTGTCTTACACTTTGATGTTTTTATGCCTAATTTTTGCACAATAACACAAAAATCAAAGCAACCAAAGGTATTTTCAATAACATTGAAGAATAGCATGATATCATGGAGTAAATCCAGCAAAACATAACAAAAGAGTTGAAAAATGCCAATAAATAAGGATCAATTTAAAGCAAGTTTGACATTCAACAAACTCTCCCCAACTAGATCTTTGCTTGTCCTTAAGCAAAGTATGTCTCTCATTGAAAACAAGAGGATTTGCTCAAGCATTTAATTCAACCAAGAATGGAGTTATGATTCAAATAAACAAACAAATGCGCACAAGCAATGTTCACTACTTCCTAGAATCAAACAATGCAAAAGATTTAGTTCTTAAACAAATATCATGCAATGCTTCAAATGACAAATAAATTCTCTTGCTTGAATCACTCTAACACTCCTCTTCGAATAAGAATTGAAGAAATTAATGTGTTTGCAACCGCAGGGCAATTTCACTCACCTGAAAAATGATGCAAATACAATCCAATTCATACATTCATCTAAATCAATCATTAAAGAATTCATGGAAGCAAGAAGATCACTAAGGTCTTTAAAGGTTGTAGCTTGGTTAGGTTCACAACAAAGGGACATTTATCAGGCCATGCAGTCAAAGTTGCCAATGCAAAAGAAACATTCACTATACAAGGTTATGTACACATTACAACTTTATCCATAATTTATTTTCTCTATTTCTAACCCTTCCAACACCCTTCATGCACATTATTCATTTTTTTCATTCAAACAAGCATGCGTTTTCTTTTTCTTTTTCACAATTCATATACACAATTTTACTTTTAATGCTTGTTTGAAAAATTTCAAAAGTTTTGAGTAACCTACCACTTCCTTTTCACTCTCCCCAACTTGGTTTCAACCAAACCTTAAGTGAATGTTCCCTTGCTTTTTATGGCAAGGAAGACAATTTAGAACAATTTCAAAGGTTCAAGAAAAAAAACATTTTTAGAATCCTACACAATTCAATGATGAACTATCTTTCAAATTATGTACAAATACCAAGTTCATCACTAAACTAGGATTTAAACTATTAAACTTAAAAGGGTTAGAAAATTCTCACTACTCACTGTTGCACCCCAAAATTTGCCCAACTTTTCTTTACCTAGCCTATGTTTCATTTCATTCACATTAGCATTATCATTTGCATTTCATTGACATGTATGCAGGAGATCAAGAGGTATGATTACCAATCAAGGCTAGCTAAGAAGATTATTCAAGCATTCAAGGGTTGATATCCTTGTCAGAGAAGTTAAAAGAGCCTCAGAAAGAGTGGTTGAAACCAAGTGTGTAGGTCTCCTAACTTGAGAGTTGTGGAAAGCCATCAGATGATTCTGAGGCCATGAAGTTAGACTTGAGGTCTTGAGAGAGCTCATGAGAAGAGTTTAAGATCACTTTGAGGCTTAGACAGGTCATTGTGCAAGAATAAGAAGACTCAGCCATGAGTGGTGCAGCTAGGGTTTGACTGGGTCAACCCTAAGTCAACTGATGATTTGAAGAAGGTTGAGACTTGATTCAAGAGCCATGTGATCATGGATTGATACATTGAGATGTTACAATAATGATTTCAAGGTTAACTCATCATGATTGAAGAGTTTGAGAAGTTTCAAGCTAGGGTTTCTAAGGCTTGACAGTGTAAAATCCCCTAATTTGAACCCTATCTTCAAGGCAATCTAGCCTAAGATGGGATTGTCATCTCATCTTGCCCCCAACATGAATGTTGTAGAGCATGATATTATCTTTAATTTGAGTGCTAGAAGTCCTTGATAGGATTTGTCGAACTCAAGTTATGACTTTGACAAGTTACAGGTCATCTGAGGTATGTGAGTTTGGAGCTTGAAAGCTGTCCAACTTGCATGAAACTTTTGCCCTAGAAGGATGATTCCTATGAACTTTTTGTCAATATGAATGTTGTTCCTTATCCTCTTAGTTTTCTAGAGAGTACTAGAAGTCCTTGATAGGATTTGTAGAACTCAAGTTATGGCTTTGACAAGTCAAGGGTATTTTGGTCATTTGGAGATTATAGGTCATTTCAATCATAAGGCCCTAGCTCCTATTTGCAAGCTTCAAATGGGAAAATGTCCAACATCAAACTTGTTCAAAATGATGTTTTAAGGCCAGCCAAGAGGTCATGAGAGCTTGGAATAGCTTGCCTCACAAAATCACAAAAATGGCCTAAAATAAGGGTGAATTTCAAATGAACCAAAGATGGAAATTGAGATTTTTGATCTACATGTCCAAACCAAGCCATATGACATACCAATTTGATTGTAAAACACATTTTAAGAACATTGACATTACCACAATTTTGAATTGAGGGTTAGTTTGAGGACTTGCTTTGAAAGTGGTTACTTACATCATAAGTAACAATTGCCAAACCAATATGCAAGGCATAACCAAGGTTCCTTTCAATCCAAACACTTTCATAATCTCATTTGGAGAGAATTTGGATGAAAAGCATAATAAGTACAAGCTGATGCAAGGACTGTCATGAATATACCATGAGATTGGATTTTCAAGTGAAGTGAGATATTGAATTTCTCATTAGAGTGATCTAGAACTTTCTGGATCATTCATTCATGTTCTATATAAACATATAAAGGGATTCAGGGCCAATGTTGGTGAGAATTGAGAGAGGAGAGTGAGATTGCACTTTGAAACTTCTCATTGCAAATCAAAATCTGTTACAAGGTTAGAGGCCATTTCAGTCTAAGAAATTGATCTCAATAGCTTGCTTTGAGGTTGGTGATTGATCCCAGATCAAATTCGAGGCCAAGTGGTGGAGGAATCGTGAGCTAGCCATTGGAGTTGGAAGCTTGCAACTCAGAATCGGTTTCAAGAATTCAGGGCGTTTCAATTCTTTTCTTGCATACAGAAGGTTGATTAGAAGCTAGTGAAGTATTCTGCAAGTTCTTGAGGGTTGAGGTGAAGATTCAACCACTCTGTTTGCTCAATTTTACCAGGTATGCAGTTCTTGTTCCATGGCTTAAATTAGGTAGAATCAATGGGAATTATTGTGTTAGATGCATTGTAGATTGATATAGGAAGGTTTTTGGATCATCAATTGAGAGATTAGTGACCAATTAGGGTTGTTGCAATTTTCGGTTGAGATTGTGTTCTTGCGAATCTTGAGTTTTTAGAGTGAATTAATGGCATGAATGGATTCCTGAGGAAATTTTGGACAAGATTCATCAAGGAATCGTGGCCAATGGTGGATTCTATAGAGAGTTAGGGTTGTGGAAGGTTGATCGGAGAAGTCACCGGCGGTGACTCTAGCGCGCGCAGAGGGAGGAAACTCAGAAATTCAAAAGGTTGAAGATGACTGGATGGCCATTGGATTGGGCTGAGACCTTTGACCAGATGAGGATCCAACGGCCACGAATTGATTTCACTTTGTGAAGGAGGTTGAGTACTCGAAACGATGCGTTTCACTTAAATTTTGGTTTTGGGCTCAAACACAGATTGATATCCCCACCCCCCTAATGGACCAGTCTGGATAATGAACTGGTTTTTCATGCTATTCACACCACGCGTTTATCATTTTATTTTGATTTTCATTTTATTTTTTCATTTCATACATGGTTATTAGAAAATTCATAAAAAATGGAAAAATGATGCAATTAATTCCATTCTTTTTACCATGGATTCATGATTGAATCTAGTTTATTTTAGATAAACAATATTAATAATCCATGCATTTTCTGATTTTATGTGCATTTTTACATTTTAATTGATATTAAAATAATCATGGTTGATGCTTGATTTTGCTGAATTTGGTGTGGTCAATTGGTGATGTTTCTTGAGCTAATTTTTGTGTGTGTGACTAGCATAGATATGCATGTTCCCCCTATATTTTTATCACATATTTGTGATGAATATAAGTGGTAGTTTTGAGTTGAAACTTTAAGAGCTCTATTTTTAGGGTTTATGGTTGATACCTTGTGGTTTAGATTTTATTTCTAGAACTTGGTGGATGATTCAACCCTTGATTTTTGTATGGTAGATTCTTGATTGAATTAGGATCCCTTAGGAATTTTTGTAGGAATTTACAATGTAGTTTGCTATTTTTGTTTGATTTTAGTTTAGATGCTAACTTTAGATGATTCTAAGGCACTAATTCAACTAGAATGACTTCTTTAGTTCCCTTAGATTAGGGTTTTGTCTCTCTTGCTCTTGGATGATGTTGAAGGCAAGTTGAAGATGCAATGGATTGCTTGAAAAAGCTTGGATGTGAATATCTTCCCTTCTTTTGGTGTAGTGTTGATTAGGTGTTAAGATTAGGGTTTGTAAGCAGAGCTCCTAGATAGATTCTCTTCTTTCCTAAACATGGAAGATGTTGATCACTTCCATTCTTCCCTATGATGTAAGGTCCCCTTTTAAAGGCCTCATTCCTCCTTTGGTAGGATGTGTGGCTCTTTACAAGTTGGTAGAACCTTTGAGGGTCCCTTTCTCTGATGATAGGATGCTTAGTGGTGACCTTTGGTCTTCACTCTGCTACCAATCATCCAAACTTTGCTCTTGTTAGATGAATCTTTCTCCCTTGCTAGAGGATGGAGTTACTTGCTTAAAGATTGAAGGATAAGAGTTGATACTTCTCTATAGTTGAAGACTGCCATTGAAGCTGAAGCTTGTAGATCAGGAAGAGCAAGTTGATACTTGTAAGGAGAAGAAAGCTGAAGCTTGAAGGTCCAGAAGAACAAGTTGACATTTATGAAGAAGATTAAATTGGAATTGAGTGAGGAGCTGAGGCTTGAAGAGGAAAGATTGAGTTGACACTTGTGTTGATACATTGAGAGCCTGAAAAACAAGTTGATACTTGATATTAGGGTTGAGGCCTGAAGGTGGAGTTTACCAAAGAGCTGAAGCTTGAGGAAGAAGAAAGGATAAGTTGATACTTATGTTTGATGTGTGGAAAGATTGAAGAAGTAAGTTGACACTTGCTATTGGAGATGGCAGCCTTGAGGAGCAGTTGAAGACTGAGGATTGAACTGCTGTCAGAGGAGAGCTTTGCTGTGGGAGTGGTTGATCTGCTTTCTTTCCTGTCTGTTTTCTTTCTGTGCAACTGTATGGATGTGACTTGTTTGATTTGCTTGATGCATTAGAATAAGTTCATCTCTAGACTGATGTAAACTAGGAGCATGATTTCACTAGAGGTTGAGTTGCTCCCTCTGCTTGTATTATTACTACGTGGCCTTGCTTGCGGGTATTCGGTAGAGCCCTGCTCCCTTGCCTATGTGGTTTGAGTTTGCTTGATAGCATGTTATTCTTTCCTCTGTATGATTGCAGTTTGTATCTTGCTTGATAGCATTTTATTTCATTTCTTCTGCATGATTACAGACACTCATATTTTGCTTGATAGCATGTTATTTCTTCTGTATGATTCCAGTTATTCATATTTGGCTTGAGGTTGAGATGAGCTTGTGGAGGCTGATGCCCCACACACATTTCCTCCCTCACTTGCATTGCATGCATTTTACAGTTGTTTCCTGTACTGTTTACTGTTTAAGCTGATGCTTTATCTGTTTCTGTTTATCATTGACATGATCCCCTGGGAATCTCATTTCCTTTGATAAGGAAGTGATGAGCAGAACTTTAGGTTAAAGCCTATGCATGATAACATCTAGGAGTTCCCTGTTTCAAACCTCAACCATAGGATGAATCCTTGGGATGACAACTGTTAGGACTTGATAGTCTCCCCTTTGTTGTCCCTCTCTCTCCTCATCTCAAAACAAATCAAAATACAGTAATAAAGGTTAACTGACGTCGTACGTTACGAGCCTTAAGCTATCTGAGAAAGGATTGTTGGAGAGTTTCTTTTCAACAGTCTGGATGTTTAGTATGGCACCCTTTGGGTGACATGCGACGCATTCACTCTCAGGTCATAGTCTTTAGTGCGATATTGGTTGCAAACACCTATAAAAAACAGTTCTTCCGTAAAAGACAGAAAACAAACTTCAAACCTTTTTGCCCCGTGGGCCCGTAAGTCAAAGGAAGCTTTTCTGAAGAAAAGAGTGTCGTTAACTCCCAGTTCTACCGCAAACGGTAACGCCTAAGTATCCAAGGGTCGAGCTGCGTATATCCAACTGCTGGGACTGTTTGTTAACCCTACTCGATAAAACAGATGAATCTGAATTCCCGTAAGCCGTATTATCCCAAACTACGTAAGCTCTGATCTCTCATACCTGTTGAGAGTACGTAGGCACAATACTGACGTATTGGCGAGCCACCTTCCCCGTAACCCGTAATTAGCCGAACTACGTTGACTCTGATTTCTCATTCTCTGATGAGAATACATAGGCATAAAGCGCGACGCTTTGCCGAGTTATTTTATTTTCTTTTCAGACCAGCCTTGATAGGTAGATAGATAAAACCAACCCGTCCAGTAAACACAACAAGTGTGGATCCCATCGAGTACGATGGACGTGAGGGGTGCTAATACCTTCCCCTTGCGTAACCGACTCCCGAACCCAAACAATGGTTGTGATGGCCTTGTCTTATACCTTTTCGTCAGGTTTTTCCGATCGTTTCCTTTCCCGTTCTGAGGGATAAATAACGAAAGGTGGCGACTCTTCTGTTTTGCCGGCACCTTATTTTCGCGGTAGCGACAACTGGCGACTCTGCTGGGGATTCTGATATATCCTAGGGATCCAACGTCCCTTATGCGAGTCACTTTGGGGATCCAACGTCCCCTGCGAGAGTCAATCCTAGCGCTTGTATGATTAATTATTGGGTTGTGTTTATTTATCGCATTTTATTTCCCGCATCTTTATTTTCAGTATGATATGATTATCTGTGCTGTTGTGGGAGGGGAATTCTGATGAATGAGAAGCCAGACCCAGGCATGAGTGTACCTAGCATTAGTTGTGGAAATTAGTGGGCGTGTGCTTGCTTTGCAGGCACTAGTGTCTCATGAAATCCACGCTCAGACGAGGTTCTCCCGGTTGACTTCTTTTCCGGCCCTTTGGGCCTGAGGGGTTGTTGGTTTGGAGGATTGTCGACTCTGGGGACCGATCATTTGGGATTCAGCTGAGTGAGGCCGCTTCAGGAGATGGTGATGCCACACCTTCTGGGTATCGTATCACCCCTCTTGAATGTCTGTGACGCTGATGACCGCATAGGATGCCGAACTTGTGTCAGTATAGGGCCATACCTGTGAGCAGGGTCGGGTTATTGCAGGAAACCTTAACCTTCAGACTACCTGGTTTTCTTGATAGTGAATTAGTTTCGTTGGTATCAGAGGTTATCATCATCAGATGAGTATTTGTTCTTGACATAGCAGGCTTTTAGTTGGGATCAGAGGATTTCATCATCAGATGTGTATTTGTTCTTGATAGAACAGATTCGTGGTCCTGTATCAGAGGTCCTTATTATCAGATGTGTGTTTGTTTTGGACAGAGCAGATTTGCGGTCCTGTATCAGAGGACCTTATCTTCATATATGTGTGTGTTCTTGACAGAGCAGATTTGTGGTCCTGCATCAGAGGCCCTTATTATCAGATATATGATTGTTCTTGACAGGGCAGAGTTATAGTCTGACATCAGGGGTTTCTCCTTATTATCATATGTGTGCTTGTTCTTGACAGAACAAATTTATGGTCCGATATCAGGGTTACTTCTCATCAGAGATAGCGTTGTTCTTGATATAGCAGAATAATGGTTTTGTTGATACATAATCTTCACCTTCATCTCCTCAACAGCACAGTCATCTTGATCTCCTGCTGCATGATTGCATTTTACATTGCTTTGCATACCCATTTGCATTTCATTAACGTGTGTCTGTGTTGCAGGTATCGTTTCCCCCGATTCAGGTTTTCTTGCCTTCTGTTGTGCTATTATAGGTTCTCTGAGGAAGACTGTGGCTTACAAGCTTCCCACTCCTGATGTTGTTCAGCTGACTGGTTTGATTGCCTTGGCAGATGATTCTGTGAGAGATGAATTTAGAAAGGCTTATGGGAAACTGCTCAACTTGGTTCGTAAACCTTCTGTGTTTGAGTTGAATGGGTTGCACGCCCTGCTGCAGTTCTACGATCCTCCTTTGAGATGCTTTACTTTCCAGGACTTTATTCTCGCACCCACACTAGAGGAGTATGCTGATTTGTTAGGTGTGCCTATCAGGAGTCAGATGCCTTTTGTTCACATGGACGCTAAGCCTAATCTGGCTAGTCTAGCTCCTTCACTTCATCTAGATGCCTCCGAGTTGGTCTTGTCTAGTTGGAATAGGGTTCCCGGTTTCTCCTTGCAGTTCTTAGTGGGAAAGGCCCAGCAGTGCGCCAAAGACGGTTGTTGGATCGTGTTCAACGCTATTCTTGCTCTTTGCATATACGACATCATTTTGTTCCCCAATATGCCCGACTTTGTGGACTTCGACGCCTTTCACATCTTTGCATTAGCGAATCCAGTCCCTACCTTGATAGGAGATATCTACCATTCCGTCCACTACAAAAACGAGAATAAAAGAGGCAAGAATGTCTCGTGTTGTGTGACCTTGCTCTATAAATGGCTTGATAGTCACCTACCCAAGAAGGGTCCCTTTGCTTCGTCTGCAGCCACAACTGAGTTGTCTGGGCGTCTGATGAGTCTGTCAGCGGAGGATATTGCCTGGTTTGATAGAGATAGGTTAGGTACTGAGATTATCTTCAGCTGTAGTGGGTTTCCGAATGCGCCTTTGATAGGCAGGAGGGGCTGTATCAATTGTAATCCATCTCTGCTGGTCCGACAGTTTGCTTATGCTTTGAGAGCTCCGCCGAAGGATGAAGAGGTGCAGGAATCTCTGTACCCCACGGGTCTTCTAGAGGGGGATATGTTATCTAAGCTTCAGCACGCTTGGAATGGTATCTGTAAGCGAGGAAAGCCGTTGCTGGGAAAGAGTAATAGTCAAGCCTACGCTCCATATGTGACCTGGATCAGAGCCAGAACAGATATTATAGGAATGCCGTTTCCTCCTGCCCAGCTAGAAAGTCCTCCAGTGATTGAAGAGCCTACCACCGTGCCTATTCAGCAGCATAATCAGGTGTTAGCTGAGAGAGATGAGATGAAGAAGGCAAATGAAGAACTGGAGAAAGAATTGGCTCAACTCAGAAGCGAGAGAAGCGAAGCCGTCCACTCCTTCAAAAGGCAAACAGAGCTGGTGAACCAGTTAGGGACGGATTTGAATAAGCAGATGGCTGAGCGTGAGCGCTTGGGTCGAGACTTCAAAGATGTCAATGACGTACTGGCTACTAAGAAGCAGCACTTGGATGAAGCGTACCGGAGAATATCCAAGTTTAATCAGCATTGGAAGGCCACCCTAGCCAACGGCAAGGAACGAGAGGATAAACTAAAGCAACAAATCTCCAAATTGAAAGCCCAGGTGAAGGCTAGTGAGAAGAGATTTGATGAAGAAACCGCTCGCCGATGTGCCACTGAAGGCCTGCTGAACAAGGCTCTTGCTAACCTGAAGGAGCGCAAACTGACGTTTGAATCCAAGAAGCAGAAGTTAGAAGATTATTTCGGCGAAGGAGCATGGGAAGACTTAGTTGAAGGTCTTCAATACACTATTAGGCAAAGGGAGTTACTCGTCGAAGGGTTGCTCACTCGGCCTGATCATCCAGAAACGAGGAATCTGTTAGAAGAGTTTCGAGCCCGTGGCCGTGCTTGACTATATTTGTAATCCTTTTATTTTGATCATTGTTGTATGCTGACCATCACCAGGCTTGTTGGTTGAGGTCATGCTATTGATTCAGCTTGTACTCGGTGACATTGTGTACCGCCTTGATGGGCTTTCTTTATATATGAGATGTTATTTCCATGACTGGACTCGGACTGCTTATTATCAGCACTGGCACTCAGGCACTAGGATCGGGGGAAATCTCCCTAACGCACAGACACACGTTTGCATTTGCATGAAGCATTTGCATAGCGAGCACTTTGTCGTTTTTCTAACCCTTTTGTGTATACAGGTTGTTTCAGGTTGTTCCAGGATTGATCAAAGACCATTCCACCGCTATCCGACCAGAGCAAATCAAGCTAGAGCAATGGAACAAGTGCAGACTGACGTTCAGGAACTCCGAGAGAGGATGGACCGCTTCATGGAGCTCATGCAAGTGGTTGCCAATGGCCAAGACCAGCTCAGAACCTTGGTTCAGCCTCTGATCTCAAGGGTTGATAGCAATGGCGTACTCCATGGGGGGAATGTTCCAACCCCTCCACCTATTGAAACTCCTCAGAACGGCGTCCCCGTGACCGGGGGGAACGGTAGTGGTAACGGTAATGTGATCGCTAACATGGGGCTCAATGGTAATACGACTGGCGTCGGTAATGGGAATTTTGAAGCTAATGTGAATGTTGGGCTGGGCAACGGCAACGCAGGTGTTGGAAATTTGTGTGGGCCTCAACCGTGGTTAGAAGACCGTCAAGACGGTGTGTTCTCACAGAGAGGTGCTGAAGGGGAGCTGACTACTGAAGCACGGCTAAGGTTTAAGGCACTCGAGGACAAGATGAGGAATTTCGAGAACCAGAACACCATGGGTGTTGATATGTCCAAGTTGGGACTGATTGCTGATTTCAAGGTGCCTCCCAAGTTCTAGGTACCCGACTTTGAAAAGTACAAGGGCACCACCTGCCCTCGCGTCCATCTGAGATCATACTACTGGAAAATGTCAGCTCACTCTGAGGACGAGAAGTTGCTGATGCACTTCTTTCAGGACAGTCTGTCTGGGCCCTCCCTGGAATGGTACATGAGTCTGGAACCTACCAGTGTGCGCACATGGAAGGAACTTGCTGAAGCATTCGTGCACCATTACCAATATAACAGTGATTTGGCTCCAAACTGAGTCCAACTGCAGAATTTGTCGCAGAGGAACAACGAAGGGTTCAAGGAATACGCCCAGCAGTGGCGTGAATTAGCAGCTAGGGTTCAGCCGCCGATGGTTGAACGCGAGCTTGTGGAAATGTTCGTAGCCACCCTCCCAGGGGTTTATTATGAGAAATTGGTCAGCAGTATGTCTGGAAGCTTCTCAGATCTCATTATCACGGGTGAACACGTTGAAAATGGGATCAAACGGGGGAAAATTCAAGGGGATCTGTCCTCAGCTGGAGAAGGAAAGAAACCGTATGGCGGCAAAAGGCGGGAAGGAGAGACGAGCGCCGTGTCCAACGCTCGAAGGAAGGGTAAAGGCCCTCACCAGCAGGTGGCCAGTATAACCATCCCCGCTGTCCAACAGCAGCAGCAGCCGAACCAGCAAGGGTACAGAAAGTATCAGAACAGGGCACCTCTATCGAGTCGTCACCTCGAGGCGCCGCCCATGTCTTATGCTCAGCTGTTACAGACTCTGCTTCAGTTACAGCTGATCCAGAAGAGAACCTTGGCTCCCTTGACAGGGGAACCTCTGCCAGGTTATGATGCGAACGCAACGTGTGAGTTTCACTCAGGGGCGCCAGGCCATACGATAGAAAACTCTAAAGCCTTCAAGCACAAGGTGCAGGGTATGGTGGACGCTAAGATCATCAACTTCTCAGATAATGTGCCAAACGTCACGAAGAACCCTATGCCGAATCATAGGGGAGGTGGGGTGAATGCCATTATTGAAGACGAGAATTTGGATTTGTTGACTGATGTCAAGGATCTGAAGACACCGCTTAGCTTCGTTAAAGCCAAGCTGATGAAAAGAGGTTTCTTCCCGGGCTGTGGAGAACTATGTATGGGCTGTGCGACTAGTCCTGACGGATGTGAACAGTTAATAGAAGGGATTCAGAGTCTGATGACCGAAGGAATCCTGCAGTTTAGCCGAAGGGCCGAAAGCGGATCGGGAGAGGTAATGCTGAAGCAAGATGATGAGGTTGCCACCATCACCATCCCTCGCCAGACGATCACTATTTCTGCACCCAGACCGCCCACAATTACCATCACCAGAGCTGGGCCGATACCTTTCGAAAGCACCAATGCTGTCCCATGGCATTATGGGGCAGACGTCTACTGCAATGGACAGAAGTTGGAACTGGAACCATCTGGGTCGTCTGTGGATAACCTAGTGGGCGTTGGCGGAATTACTCGTAGCGGCAGAGTGTTCGCTCCACCTGAGGTTGTGGCAGACAAAGCGGACAAAGTTGATGTAACTGACAAGGGAAAAAGTAAAGTCGTTGAAGAAACCTCTCGTGGGGTAGAGAAGGACTTACTTGTTAAGGACGCTGAAGAGTTTATGAGGTTGATTAAGAAGAGTGACTACAAGATCGTGGATCATCTCCATCAAACACCTTCGAAAATTTCCATCCTGAATTTGTTGCTGTGTTCTGAGGCCCATCGCAACGCGCTGCTGAAGGTTTTGAATGCCACATATGTACCGCAGGAAATATCGGTCAACTAGTTGGAAGGAGTCGTAGCCCACGTGAATGCTGGAAACGGGTTAGGGTTCACTGACCTGGAGCTGACGCCGAAGCGAAGAAACCACAACAGCGCTCTGCACATCTCGATAGAGTGTAGGGGGACGATTATATCTCATGTGTTGGTGGACACGGGGTCATCACTCAACGTTCTTCCGAAGAAAGCATTGATGAAATTAGACACTCGGGGATTGATTTGCACACCCAGTGATCTGGTTGTGAAAGCGTTCGATGGAACCAAACGTCATGTTTTCGGGGAGGTGACGTTGCCAATCCAAGTTGGGCCGGAAACATTCGACGCAGTCTTCTACATTATGGACATCATGCCTGCCTACAATTGTCTCTTAGGCCGGCCATGGATCCATTCTGCTGGCGCCGTGACCTCCACGTTGCACCAGAAGCTCAAGTATGTCGTCGGAGGTAGCGTCGTGACTGTATGTGGCGAGAAGGATATAATGGTGAGCCATTTGTCGTCCTTCAAATATGTTGAGATGGATGGGGAAATCCACGAAACCCTATGTTAGGCGTTCAAAGCTGTTAAAGTCAAGAACATGGCTCCTGTAGTCACCGAGAAACCAGAGATGACTCTTTCTTCCTTCAAGGAAGCCCGGGCCGCTGTTCAGGCCGGATCTACCCCAGGTTGGGGGCAAATTCTAGAGATACCTAACAAGCAAGACAAGTTTGGGTTAGGATACTCTCCTGCGGCTGAAGCCTCCTCTTCTAGCAGTGCGTCGCGAGGTAAAGGGATGATCCAGTTTACCAGTGGCGGGGTGATATTTGAAAGTGTCAACGCAGTGTCTGAGGACGGCGAAGATAGTGACTGCGACCTAGACTCTTGGATCCAGCCAAGCAAGCCAGACGAGAGCCTCAACAACCGGTCCACCAGGGATATCATCCAAGTGACAGGCAAAGAGTAATGATTTACTTTCTCCAATTGTTGTACAACCCTATATCCTACCCGGGGCATAGTGGTTTCATTGTCAGGGCCTTGTTTGATTATGTGCATGCATTTTACCAATAAATCAAAAGGCGTTTTTCTTCGTATTCAAATGTTGTGATCTCTGTTATTCCTGTTTTATATTTGTTTTGAAAAACAATAAAATGGCAATGGGGTTTGTGCTAACCTGCATATCCTTGTTTTAAGCTTAACCCTTGTTATTGCAGGATCCACATAGCAGATGACATCGACTCTGGACCTTCTACGACTCACTTCGACTTCGATTGCCCGATCTATCAAGCCGAAGAAGAGATTGATGAAGACGAAGACCTTCCCGAGGAGTTGGCCCGCTTGTTGAAGCAAGAGGAGAAAGTTATTCTGCCTCACGAGGAAGAGATTGAGATTGTGAATCTGGGTTCTGAAGAACTAGTCAGGAATGTCAGGATAGGGGCTGCATTGCAGAGTGATGTCAAGCAGAGATTGGTCGAGATGCTGAGAGAGTATAGTGACATCTTTGCTTGGTCATACGAAGATATGCCCGGACTTGATACTGACATCGTGGTCCATCACTTTCCGCTACGAGAAGATTGTCCTCCCGTCAAGCAGAAGCTTAGGAGGACACGACCAGATATGGCCGTTAAGATCAAAGAAGAAGTGCAAAAGAAACTTGATGCTGGCTTCTTAGCGGTCACTACTTACCCTCCGTGGGTCGCCAACATAGTGCCTGTACCGAAGAAGGATGGTAAGGTACGAATGTGCGTCGATTATCGGGATTTGAATAGGGCGAGCCCTAAAGATGATTTCCCGCTCCCTCATATTGATGTGTTGGTCGACAACACAGCTCAGTTCTCCGTATTTTCGTTCATGGATGGCTTCTCCGGCTATAATCAGATCAAGATGGCGCCGGAGGACATGGAGAAAACTACGTTTATTACACCTTGGGGAACGTTTTGCTACAAGGTAATGCCTTTCGGTCTGAAGAACGCAAGGGCCACTTATCAACGAGCAATGGTCACTTTGTTTCATGACAAGATTCATCATGAGATTAAAGTCTATGTTGATGACATGATTGCGAAGTCCCAAACGGAGGAGGGGCATCTGGTCAATTTGCTGAAGCTTTTTGAGAGGCTTAGGAAGTTCAGGTTGAGGCTGAATCCTAACAAGTGTACTTTCGGAGTACGGTCCGGAAAACTATTGGGGTTTATCGTGAGTGAAAAAGGCATTGAGGTTGATCCTGCGAAGATAAAATCAATACAAGAAATGCCAGCGCCAAAAACAGAAAAAGAAGTTCGTGGTTTCCTAGGCAGAATAAACTACATTGCAAGGTTTATCTCTCAGCTCACGGCCACGTGTGAACCGATGTTAAAACTGTTAAAGAAAGATCAGGCGATTATTTGGAACGAGGATTGCCAGAAGGCATTTGATAAGATAAAACAGTATTTGCAGGAACCTCCGATCTTGATACCCCCAGTGGTCGGACGACACTTAATCATGTACTCGACAGTTCTTGAGAATAGTATGGGGTGTGTTCTCGGTCAGCACGACGAGACGGGCAGAAAGGAGCATGCCATTTACTATTTGAGTAAAAAGTTCACGGATTGTGAATCTCGTTACTCGATGCTGGAGAAAATGTGTTGCGCACTAGCCTGGGCTGCCAAACGTTTACGACAGTACATGCTCAACCACACCACCATGCTAATTTCGAAGATGGATCCGATCAAGTACGTCTTTGAGAAGCAAGCACTTTCGGGCAGGATTGCCAGATGGCAAATGGTGTTGACGAAATATGATATTCAGTACGTTTCCCAGAAGGCCATCAAGGGAAGCGTATTGTCTGAATACCTTGCCGAACTGCCTATCGAGGATTATCAGCCGATGAAATTTGAATTCCCTGACGAGGACATCATGTTTCTCAAGGTGAAAGATTGCGATGAACCGTTGCCCGACGAGGGTCCAGATAGGAAATCCCAATGGAAATTGATATTTGACGGGGCGGTTAATGCTTACGGAAGTGGCATTGGGGCAATCATCACGACCCCGATGGATCCCACATCCCGTTCACCGCGAGACTGACGTTTCCGGTTACCAATAACGAAGCGGAGTATGAAGCATGCATCATGGGTCTAGAAGAAGCAATTGATTTGAGAATCAAGAACCTAGATGTATATGGTGTGACTCGGCGCTTGTGATGAACCAAATTAAAGGGAAGTGGGAGACTCGTCAATCAAATTTGGTGATGTACATGAACTACGCCAGAAGGCTGCTTCCGTTCTTTGATCGTGTGGAACTCCATCATGTGCCCAGGGCCGAGAATTAAATGGCTGATGCCTTAGCCACGTTGGCTTCGATGTATAAAGTCAATTTTTGGAATGAAGCTCCAAGAATTTTCCTTTCTCATCTTGATAGACCTGCATTCTTCTTTGCAATCGAGGAAGCCGCTGATGGCAAGCCATGGTTCCATGACATCCAGACCTTCCTTATGACTAAGGAGTATCCGGCGAGAGCGTCAACCCAGGATAAGAAGACTCTGAGAAGGTTGTCTGGAAATTTTTATCTCAATCCTGATGGAGTTTTGTATAAAAGAAACCACGATCTCGTGCTACTCATATGTGTAGATGAGAAAGAAGCGAGTATGCTCATGGAAGAAGTCCATGAAGGCACATTTGGTACGCACGCCGGCGGGCATGCTATGACGAGAAAGATCCTGAGAGCAGGATACTACTGGCTGACGATGGAATCGGATTGCTTCAAATTCGCGAAGAGATGTCATAAATGACAGATTTATGCTGATAAGATTCATGTGCCGCCGTGCCCGTTGAATGTCATGTCCTCCCCGTGGCCGTTCTCCATGTGGGCCATCTACATGATAGGAAAGATCGAGCCCACGACATCTAACGGTCATCGTTTCATTCTAGTAGCTATCGACTACTTCACCAAGTGGGTGGAGGCAGCCTCATATGCTAATGTGACCAAGCAGGTGGTGGCTAAATTCATAAAGAGGGACATCATCTGTCGTTACGGAGTTCCCGAGCAGATCATCACTGATAATGGTTCAAATATGAATAACAAGATGATGAAGGAGCTGTGCCAGAGTTTCAAGATTGAACACCACAACTCATCCCCTTACCGGCCGAAGATGAATGGCGCCGTTGAAGCGGCCAATAAAAACATCAAGAAGATTGTGCAGAAGATGGTTGTGACCTATAAGGATTGGCACGAGATGTTGCCATTTGCACTGCACGGTTATCGTACGAAGGTACGTACATCAACCGGGGCAACTCCTTTCTCCTTAGTGTACGGTATGGAAGATGTCCTACCGTTAGAAGTGGAGATCCCTTCTTTACGAGTTTTGGTTGACGTGAAACTCGATGAGGCAGAATGGATTAAGAACCGACTAAACCAACTCAGCCTGATGGACGAGAAGAGGTTAGCATCGATTGCATATGGTCGTCTGTACCAAAGCCAATGAAGAAAGCTTATGATAAGAAGGTGCGTCCTAGGAGCTTTCAGACGGGTGATCTCGTCCTGAAGAAGATTCTTCCCCCACACTCCGATCACCAGGGCAAGTGGACTCCCAATTACGAAGGTCCGTACGTTGTCAGTAGGGTCTTCTCAGGAGGAGCCTTGTTGTTATCCACGATGGATGGCGAAGACTTTGCATCCCCGGTGAACGCGGACGCAGTTAAAAAATACTTTGCTTAAAATATGACCCGCTGGAAAGAAAAAGAGTATCCAGGAAAAAATGGGGCATCCCGGCGAACCATAAAAAGGGAAAAAGGTTCGGGCAAAAATTAGGGATATAAAGAAAAGAATGTACACCCGCAAAGTCGAAAACCTGGAAGGGCGACTTTGGCAAAAAGGGTATCCCGGTGAATCGAAAACCCGAAAGGGCGATTCAAGCAAAAGCTAGGGATTGGAAAAAGCAAATGACTGCGTTCCGCGTGTGGACTTTCATTGTTTAGTGGTTTGGAAGACCGGAGGGCTGTTTATCTGAATCAATCTCTTCTGAAGCTGAAGCGTCGGAGAGGTATCGAAGTCGAGTGGGTCATAGAGGGATCAACTTATGGTGTTTGTCTACGCCTCGTTGCCGACATTTGTGTATATACTGATGTATATTTATGTTTTTATATTCGTGCAGCTTCCTCATTCCAGGAGCTTGCATCTGTTGTAAAACATTTTTACCCATTCAGGGGTTCATTATCAATGAAATGTGTACTATTTAGCAATTCTGTTTGCCTGTTTAGCATCTATCTGTTTTGTTTGCGAAAAAGAACGCCGATGTTTTTGATAAAATGCGCATACATAAACCTACTGGCCTAGGCTACTGATTGTTGAAACAATGAATTACTTGAGTATTGTCATAAGATGATAACCTTGATAGGTCCCTTTGAGAAGGGTATCTTCTCCGTTTGTTTGTGTTGTTGCAGGTATAACATATTCCCCAAGCAGGATGATTCCTTCCTCTCCAGCAAGTTCAGAAGCATCTCCCCGTGGAGTTTGAACGTGAGATCGTAGGCATTGATATGTCTCCCCGAGAAAAGAAGATTCTCTCCCCAATTAGATGTGTCCTGAAGGATCGTCGTCCCCCCAACTGAGTCATATACTGAAGTGTTCAGCCCTCTCCCGCGGAATTGAAATTCCCCACAGAGTCATACTCTCCCCAGTAAGCAGGATGATTACTTCTTCCCCAGCCAAGCTGGCAATTCCCCAAGAGAGCCGAGTCCTTGGAAAGTCGTTCAGGCCATGATTGGTTTTCCCTAGTAGAGTGTTGAATAGTTGATGCTGTTTTTCCCCATCGGAGTCGTTATCTCCCAGAAAGTTTTGCCGCGAAGGCTGTGCAGTTTATTTCTGCGACTGATATCGTTTCCTCAGCAGTTTATGGTTTGAATACCCGATTGAGCGAGTCCAAGTTCTCGGAGAGCTTTATTCCCCTACAGCAGTCGACTGAAGTTCAGTTCCCCAGGCGGAGTCCAATTGAGATTGGTGTGACTTCTTCTCCTCGGCAGGATGATTCCTTTCTCCACCAGAGTGGTTCTTTCTCCTTGACAGGAGGATTCTCCCTTCAGCATTTATCTTGCTAATGGGGTCATAGCATTTTGCATGATTGCATAGCATTTACCTTAAAAACGCGTAGCATTTCCACCGTGTGGAGCATTACGCCATTGACGATCATATGCATATGAAACATGAGCTAGGTTGTTACCGTTCTTAATTTGCAGGTGTTCCTCAGCAAAGTCGTTTGCCCAAGATGATTCTTGAATTCCCCCAGCAAAGTCGTTTGCCCAAGATGATTCTTGAATTCCTCAACGAAGGTGTGTGCTTAAGATGATTCTTAAAATCCCCAGTGAGGTCGCCGAAGCTGGTTGCTCAGGTTGATGCTTAGAGGCCCCGGCAGAGTGTCTGCTCAGGACGATTCCTAAAATTTCCCGCAGAGTTATTTGTTCAGGATGAGTCTTGAAGTCCCCGGCGGAGTTATTTGTCCAAGATGATTGTTGAAGTCCTCAGCAGAGTTGATTCATCCATAATGACTTTTGGATCCCCGAAGCAGAGTTATTTGATAGTTCTTCAGAATCCCCAGCGGAGATGTGTCATCCCCAGCAGGTTTGAACGGAGAAGTTGAAATTTCCTTGAAGACTTGATGATTGAAGTCCGGCAACAGTGCCAAAACCCCTGACTTACTAATGAAGTCTAACTACAAGTTCAAAGCAGTCCTCCCGGCCGACGCGGAACGCCTGATGGAAATGGCTTAGATACCCCTATTTGGTTCATGATTGACCGAGAATTCTATTCCCGACTTACTGACGAAATTCGACGGACGACCAAAAACTCCCTCGAATGCCCGATGGCGTGATTAACTTGATTGTTGACCTGATGAGTCCCGAGGAATTCTTCTGCCGCAGTGTCGCAGAATGCCTGACGGCAATACCAGCTATGTATCACCGGTTCCTGAGTGACCAGTGATCCCTTGATGACTTGAGGAAGAAGCTGCAGCAAAATCAGATGATCATCCTGACGGAGATTTGAGATTAGACATTTCACCGGTTACCGTGTGACCAATTCTCCAGCTAGTTGCCGCGCAACTATTATTTAAGTTTCTGAAGAGTTGTCCCCATCAGAGTACCGTGTACTTGTGCAGTTGGAAAATTTCCGGGTTTGTTGGTATTCAACCGTCTTTCACCTTGATTGTTTGACAGCCGTTCGCTTCTCACCCAGTCATGTCCAAGTCGTTTGAATAGGGGCAGCTGTTGCACCCCAAAATTTGCCCAACTTTTCTTTACCTAGCCTATGTTTCATTTCATTCACATTAGCATTATCATTTGCATTTCATTGACATGTATGCAGGAGATCAAGAGGTATGATACCAATCAAGGCTAGCTAAGAAGATTATTCAAGCATTCAAGGGTTGATATCCTTGTCATAGAAGTTAAAAGAGCCTCAGAAAGAGTGGTTGAAACCAAGTGTGTAGGTCTCCTAACTTGAGAGTTGTGGAAAGCCATCAGATGATTCTGAGGCCATGAAGTTAGACTTGAGGTCTTGAGAGAGCTCATGAGAAGATTTGAAGATCACTTTGAGGCTTAGACAGGTCATTGTGCAAGAATAAGAAGACTCAGCCATGAGTGGTGCAGCTAGGGTTTGACTGGGTCAACCCTAAGTCAACTGATGATTTGAAGAAGGTTGAGACTTGATTCAAGAGCCATGTGATCATGGATTGATACATTGAGATGTTCCAAGAATGATTTCAAGGTTAACTCATCATGATTGAAGAGTTTGAGAAGTTTCAAGCTAGGGTTTCTAAGGCTTGACAGTGTAAAATCCCCTAATTTGAACCCTATCTTCAAGGCAATCTAGCCTAAGATGGGATTGTCATATCATCTTGCCCCCAACATGAATGTTGTATAGCATGATATTAGCTTTAATTTGAGTGCTAGAAGTCCTTGATAGGATTTGTATAACTCAAGTTATGACTTTGACAAGTTACAATTTATCTGAGGTATGTGAATTTGGAGCTTGAAAGTTGTCCAACTTGCATGAAACTTTTTCCTTAGAAGGATGATTCCTATGAACTTTTGGTCAACATGAATGTTGTTCCTTATCCTCTTAGATTTCTATAGAGTACTAGAAGTCATTGATAGGATTTGTAGAACTCAAGTTATGGCTTTGACAAGTCAAGGGTATTTTGGTTATTTGGAGATTGTATGTCATTTCAATCATAAGGCCCTAGCTCCTATTTGCAAGCTTCAAATGGGAAAATGTCCAACATCAAACTTGTTCAAAATGATGTTTTAAGGCCAGCTAAGAGGTCATGAGAGCTTGGAATAGCTTGCCTCACAAAATCACAAAAATGGCCTAAAATAAGGGTGAATTTCAAATGAACCAAAGAGGGAAATTGGGATTTTTGATCTACATGTCCAAACCAAGCCATATGACATACCAATTTGATTGTAAAACACATTTTAAGAACATTTACATTACCATAATTTTGAATTGAGGGTTAGTTTGAGCTCAAGTTATTTGCTTTGAAAAGTGGTTACTTCCATCATAAGTAACAATTGCCAAACCAATATGTAAGGCATAACCAAGGTTCCTTTCAATCCAAACACTTTCATAATCTCATTTGGAGAGAATTTGGATGAAAAGCATAATGAGTACAAGCTGATGCAAGGACTGTCATGAATATACCATGAGATTGGATTTTCAAGTGAAGTGAGATATTGAATTTCTCATTAGAGTGATCTAGAACTTTCTGGATCATTCATTCATGTTCTATATAAACATATGAAGGGATTCAGGGCCAAGGTTGGTGAGAATTGGGAGAGGAGAGTGAGATTTCACTTTGAAACTTCTCATTGCAAATCAAAATCTGTTACAAGGTTAGAGGCCATTTCAGTCCAAGAAATTGATCTCAATAGCTTGCTCTGAGGTTGGTGATTGATCCCAGATCAAATTCGAGGCCAAGTGGTGGAGGAATCGTGAGCTAGACATTGGAGTTGGAAGCTTGCAACTCAAAATCGGTTTCAAGAATTCAGGGCGTTTCAATTCCTTTCTTTGCATACAGAAGGTTGATTAGAAGCTAGTGAAGGATTCTGCAAGTTCTTGAGGGTTGAGGTGAAGATTTAACCACTCTGTTTGCTCAATTTTACCCGGTATGCAGTTCTTGTTCCATGGCTTAAATTAGGTAGAATCAATGGGAATTATTGTGTTAGATGCATTGTAGATTGATGTAGGAAGGTTTTTGGATCATCAATTGAGAGATTAGTGACCAATTAGGGTTGTTGCAATTTTCGGTTGAGATTGTGTTCTTGCGAATCTTGAGTTTTTAGAGTGAATTAATGGCATGAATGGATTCCTGAGGAAATTTTGGACAAGATTCATCAAGGAATCGTTGCCAATGGTGGATTCTATAGAGAGTTAGGGTTGTGGAAGGTTGATCGGAGAAGTCACCGGCGGTGACTCTAGCGCCCGCAGAGGGAGGAAACTCAGAAATTCAAAAGGTTAAAGATAATTGGATGGTCATTGGATTGGGCTGAGACCTTTGACCAGATGAGGATCCAACGGCCACAAATTGATTTCACTTTTTGAAGGAGGCCGAGTACTCGAAACGATGCGTTTCACTTAAATTTTGGTTTTGGGCTCAAACACAGATTGATATCCCCACCCCCCTAATGGCCCAGTCTGGATAATGAACTGATTTTTCATGCTATTCACACCACGCGTTTATCATTTTATTTTGATTTTCATTTTATTTTTTCATTTCATACATGGTTATTAGAAAATTCATAAAAAATGGAAAAATGATGCAATTAATTCCATTCTTTTTGCCATGGATTCATGATTGAATCTAGTTTGTTTTAGATAAAAAATATTAATAATCCATGCATTTTCTGATTTTATGTGCATTTTTACATTTTAATTGATATTAAAATAATCATGGTTGATGCTTGATTTTGTTGAATTTGGTGTGGTCAATTGGTGATGATTCTTGAGCTAATTTTTTTGTTTGTGACTAGCATAGATATGCATGTTCCCCCTAGATTTTTATCACATTTTTGTGATGAATATAAGTGGTATTTTTGAGTTGAAACTTTAAGAGCTCCATTTTTAGGGTTTAGGGTTGATACCTTGTGGTTTAGATTTTATTTCTAGAACTCGGTGGATGATTCAACCCCTGATTTTTGTATGGTAGATTCATGATTGAATTAGGATCCCTTAGGAATTTTTTTAGGAATTTACAATGTAGTTTGCTATTTTTTTTTAATTTTAGTTTAGATGCTAACTTTAGATGATTCTAAGGCACTAATTCAACTAGAATGACTTCTTTAGTTCCCTTAGATTAGGGTTTTGTCTCTCTTGCTCTTGGATGATGTTGAAGGCAAGTTGAAGATGCAATGGATTGCTTGAAAAAGCTTGGATGTGAAGATCTTCCCTTCTTTTGGTGTAGTGTTGATTAGGTATTAAGATTAGGGTTTGTAAGCAGAGCTCCTAGATAGATTCTCTTCTTTCCTAAACATGGAAGATGTTGATCACTTCCATTCTTCCCTATGATGTAAGGTCCCCTTGTAAAGGCCTCATCCCTCCTTTGGTAGGATGTGTGGCTCTTTACAAGTTGGTAGAACCTTTGAGGGTCCCTTTCTCTGATGATAGGATGCTTAGTGGTGACCTTTGGTCTTCACTCTGCTACCAATCATCCAAACTTTGCTCTTGTTAGATGAATCTTTCTCCCTTGCTAGAGGATGGAGTTCCTTGCTTAAAGATTGAAGGATAAGAGTTGATACTTCTCTATAGTTGAAGACTGCCATTGAAGCTGAAGCTTGTAGATCAGGAAGAGCAAGTTGATACTTGTAAGGAGAAGAAAGCTGAAGCTTGAAGGTCCAGAAGAACAAGTTGACATTTATGAAGAAGATTAAATTGGAATTGAGTGAGGAGCTGAGGCTTGAAGAGGAAAGATTGAGTTGACACTTGTGTTGATACATTGAGAGCCTGAAAAACAAGTTGATACTTGATATTAGGGTTGAGGCCTGAAGGTGGAGTTTACCAAAGAGCTGAAGCTTGAGGAAGAAGAAAGGATAAGTTGATACTTATGTTTGATGTGTGGAAAGATTGAAGAAGTAAGTTGACACTTGCTATTGGAGATGGAAGCCTTGAGGAGCAGTTGAAGACTGAGGATTGAACTTCTGTCAGAGGAGAGCTTTGCTGTAGGAGTGGTTGATCTGCTTTCTTTCCTGTCTGTTTTCTTTCTGTGCAACTGTATGGATGTGACTTGTTTGATTTGCTTGATGCATTAGAATAAGTTCATCTTTAGACTAATGTGAACTAGGAGCATGATTTCACTAGAGGTTGAGTTGCTCCCTTTGCTTGTATTGTTACTACATGGCCTTGCTTGCGGGTATTCGGTAGAGCCCTGCTCCCTTGCCTATGTGGTTTGAGTTTGCTTGATAGCATGTTATTCTTTCCTCTGTATGATTGCAGTTTGTATCTTGCTTGATAGCATTTTATTTCATTTCTTCTGCATGATTACAGACACTCATATTTTGCTTGATAGCATGTTATTTCTTCTGTATGATTGCAGTTATTCATATTTGGCTTGAGGTTGAGATGAGCTTGTGGAGGCTGATGCCCCACACACATTTCCTCCCTCACTTGCATTGCATGCATTTTATAGTTGTTTCCTGTACTGTTTACTGTTTAAGCTGATGCTTTATCTGTTTCTGTTTATCATTGACATGATCCCCTGGGAATCTCATTTCCTTTGATAAGGAAGTGATGAGCAGAACTTTAGGTTAAAGCCTATGCATGATAACATCTAGGAGTTCCCTGTTTCAAACCTAAACCATAGGATGAATCCTTGGCATGACAACTGTTAGGACTTGATAGTCTCCCCTTAGTTGTCCCTCTCTCTCCTCATCTCAAAACAAATCAAAATACAGTAATAAAGGTTAACTGACGTCGTACGTTACGAGCTTTAAGCTATCTGAGAAAGGATTGTTGGAGAGTTTCTTTTCAACAGTCTGGATGTTTAGTATGGCACCCTTTGGGTGACATGCGACGCATTCACTCTCAGGTCATAGTCTCTAGTGCGATATTGGTTGCAAACACCTATAAAAAACAGTTCTTCCGTAAAAGACAGAAAACAAACTTCAAACCTTTTTGACCCGTGGGCCCGTAAGTCAAAGGAAGCTTTTCTGAAGAAAAGAGTGTCGTTAACTCCCAGTTCTACCGCAAACGGTAACGCCTAAGTCTCCAAGGGTCGAGCTGCGTATATCCAACTGCTGGGACTGTTTGTTAACCCCACTCGATAAAACAGATGAATCTGAATTCCCGTAAGCCGTATTATCCCGAACTACGTAAGCTCTGATCTCTCATACCTGTTGAGAGTACGTAGGCACAATACTGACGTATTGGCGAGCCACCTTCCCCGTAACCCGTAATTAGCTGAACTACGTTGACTCTGATTTCTCATTCTCTGATGAGAATACGTAGGCATAAAGCGCGACGCTTTGCCGAGTCATTTTATTTTCTTTTCAGACCAGCCTTGATAGGTAGATAGATAAAACCAACCCGTCCAGTAAACACAACAAGCGTGGATCCCATCGAGTACGATGGACGTGAGGGGTGCTAATACCTTCCCCTTGCGTAACCGACTCCCGAACCCAGACAATGGTTGCGATGGCCTTGTCTTATACCTTTTCGTTAGGTTTTTCCGATCGTTTCCTTTCCCGTTCTGAGGGATAAATAACGAAAGGTGGCGACTCTTCTGTTTTGCCGGCACCTTATTTTCGCGGTAGTGACACTCACGAGTAAGTTACTTTTAGACATGGTTGTGCTCATTATCAACAAATGCCTTGATCATATCTAATGCTTACACAAAATCAAAATAATCACAAGATTAAGCATGAATCAAATGTATTCAACAAGATTTATCAGTCATCCTATGCATTTAGTAAATAATGGAGGTTTCTCACAAAATTGTGGCTATTGGAACCTAAGTGATACAAGCATCCAAACAAACTTGAAAAATGAAACAAAATATAAAATTTCACAAAGAAGAAATATTCTTAAACATTCTAGCATCCTAGAAAGAGGTAACCATGTACCTTGCTAGCATTTACATGATCAAATACTATCATCACCATCCAAACTTGGGATAATCTTCATTCGATACTTTTAACAAATAACAACCAATCTAGAAGTTCTCACATTTAATCACCACAAAAGGGAAACATTAAATTCTACGAAAGCACACTACCAACAATAAAGAAAACTACTAGAGTTAAATATTCCTGAACTGAAGAATTCAACTGAAAATAACATTAAAATGTTATGGTGTAAAAACACTAACAAAAGTACTATTATCCAAAAGTGGTACATACAAACAATATTATCCAAAATTATCCACCAAGTGGATATTGTACAATACAAAAGAGAATACAATAAACATAAAAAAATAGCAATAATCTAAGCTAACAGAAAACTTCATTTTTTAGAGCCAAAGGAAGTAGCCTAAGACCATGCTCAAAATCCAACATCAAAAACTAGTCCTCGTCGGACTCGGTATCCTCATCCAAATCAACATCATCTCCAGATCCAAAACCATCATCAGAACCAGCCTCTTAATCATCTCTAGCATCCTTAGCATCATCTGTCTCACTAGGATCATGATCAGCTACACCTTCCCCCTCTCAAAAGTGTGGCCTGGCCTCAAGTTAACCAGCATGAGCTAGGAATTACTCCCTAGTCATCATCGAATGCTCCACAGAAGGATCTATGTACTGTAGCTGCAACACCTGCATAGAGTCATGTATATCAATCATGGAACACTGAGTAGCTGACATCCACTCCCAGTTGTAGTTACATATCTCCCTCTAGAACGGGTCAAAGCCCAAGGAGTCTGCAATTCCAGAACCAGAAGCCTCACCAGCTCTTGAACCTGTACCGACACTAGCATCAAAAGTTTGTCTTCCTATCATTCCCTTCGGCCTATAAAACTTATCTAAATAATTATCATCAATAGCAGTCAGGATTGTCACCTGATAGCGGATATGTAGCTTGACCCTCGCATGCACGCACAAAACCATGATTAGACATGGGAAGACCAAAGGGAAATTAACTTGTGACCCTGATCTAAGTCTACTCTCAATAATAATGTGCATCTCATTAGCAATAATCCTAGCTATATCAATCTAAGTATTAATCAAAATGTTTTGAACCAAGTACGCAACAGGAATGGGCACAGTGGAGGTATGCGACTTAGGCTTGATGTTTCATGCAAATCATTGAGTTTCTTTTTCAGAGAGACATAACTCTCACATGTTTCTCTTGAGTTTCTAATTTTATTTATTTCTATCTTGAATGATATATTGTTTTCCTCAAGAGATTTTAAAGACTTTTGAGGAGATAAGTTGTGTTATTCCATTTTATCCTTTTGTTTAATTAGTTGAGCACTCATTCTAAACATTTGTTCGTAAGATGGTTTATTTACCTGAATAGTATATCCCTCATAGGTTTCCTTTAAGTAAACTACGTCTTCTTAGTTGGAAGAAGGTTCATTTATATTTCTCCCCGAGTTTGATGTCTCTCATCCCCTTCTTAGTTCAAATATTGAAGATACTTTATCTTCTTCACCGTTTCATAAATAAGAGGTTCCTTCATTTGATGTTAAATTTTCTGAAGATCGTTAAACTACTGAGTATGTTCTTTCGAAGAATTCTATAGGAGTTGTATGATAGGAGTATGATAAAGTTAATGATTATTTTGTTTTTGTTTATTCATATTTGAGTAATTGAATAGTTCCTTCAATTTCTCTACAATCTCCTTCATTTTATATTTTTCCTAAAATTTATGAAGGCTCTCATCTTTTGATTTAAGAGTTGGATTGGTTAGTGACAAATGTTCTAATATAATTTCTAACAATTCTAAGTTTTAGAAAAATTTAAGATTGAGATCTTCAACTTCTCTTGGAAGTCTACTTATGATGTTTGAGAAGTCTAAAGATGCAAATTTATTGAAGATCGCATAGTTGAATTCATCTAATTCGAAATTCATTTGACAAAGTCAACTCTTTGGCTTTTAGGGTTTTTGGTTCAAATTGGAGAACCCAAGCCAAATTTCATCAATATATTTTCAATCCATGAGTTTGATCATGAGAAATCAAGATTTGAGAGGTTTCTCGCAAAAGAAGAAAACTTGGACAAACTTGAAAATTTTCTAAGTATAGAAAAATCCTAGTTTTTGCGCCAACTTTAAAAGGCCATAACTTCCAATCCATGCATCTATTTTGTGAGTTCCAAAGATCAATTTGAAGATCTCCTCATGAAATACAAAAGTGTCCTAGTGACCTATGAGCAAAAGATGTTTGTATTTTAAGTTATGAAGCATCAAAGTTTGGAAGAATTTCAAATCACTTAGAAATTTTTCAAGACAACTTTGTTACTCCAGTTTTCAGTCAACTTCAAGGCTAGTTTCACCATGATCCCTTGAGATTCAATAAATTCTCAAAACATATTTAGGGAATGTGTAGGGCTTTCAAAAAAGTACAAGAACTCCCTCATAGCATGTGTGAGCTAGGAGTTTCGAAGAGAAGAAGTTAAGGTCCGAAAACTTGAAATTCAAGGTTTCAACTTGACATGACATGATGCAAAACTAATATTTTGTTGCATATCTTGATGTTTTGAGTTGTCTAATTGCAAGATATCTTTTGATCAGAGTATTACACAAAATTTCAAGAGATTACACAAGGTTTTAAGGCATAAACCAAGAGGGTATTCCATTTATGACATAAAGGGAACACTTCTATTTTAGTAAAGCATGGCCTTTCCACCAATTTAGCATAGAGCCACTCCCTCAGCCTCCCAAGTACAATTCCATCTGCAGAAGCATGCTCAAAGTTCAACCACTTTGTACTTGCTTCCTTGAACCACACAAAAACCATCATCACAAGCTCTTTGGAATCCAAATGGATAGTTGGAAAAAACTTGAATTCTGACCAAACCATAAATCCTTGACTTCTCCTATAAATAGTACATCAATCCTCAGTGAGAATAATGACAAATTACCCTAGCAAAACCTCTTAAAACTCCTTGCATACTCAAAATCACTAGTTCTTGCAAAAACCATCCAAATTTGTAAGAACACCCCAAACACACAGTTTTCTTGTGCAATTGGTAAACCAACTTCACAAACATTCTCTAAATACTTCATAGAGTGCATTAAAACCCTTGAAATATTTCTATAACATCTCAAACAACCTGCAACATCTTGAACCTCCATTGTTACAAGAAGGATTGTGTTCTGTTTTAGAGGCCAGCTCCAGCTTGTTAAATCATTCAAGCTCACTCTAAAAGGCTCAACAAAGTTATGAAGGTTATTGTCTTACAACTGCAATTGCTGTGAAGAAGCCTTAAAATTTCTCCAAGAGGTAAGCTTCGTGCTCCTTGAACTTCATGATTCATGCACTATTAATGATTCATTTGTGAAGCAAACATGTAGATATCATCATGTGCTAGACATTTCAACTATTGTTTGTCTTGTATGAGCTGCACATGTAATGTTTTGACATGTGATATTTTTGTTGTATTGCACTGTTGTTAGTTTCATTGTGTGCTATGCTTTTAGAGTTAGGTTAAACAAGTATCACATTTGGATTCTCCTTGAAAAAATCTCCAACTTTGGTTTTAATTTCATTTAATTTGGTTGATATTTGAGAGAGTTAGAGGATGAAGAAAATCTGGCCATGGATGATATTTTAGGGCACGAGCAAGCAATAGAAAGAGAGAGAGAGAGAGAGAGAGAGAGAGAGAGAGAGAGAGAGAGAGAGAGAGAGAGAGAGAGAGAGAGAGAGAGAGAGAGAGAGAGAGAGAGAGAGAGAGAGAGAGAGAGAGAGAGAGAGAGAGAGAGAGAGAGAGAAGTTGAGGAAGATGAAGCTGAGGTGGAGATGACTGGGCATGACATGACAATGAGGTGGCCATGTTAAGGTGTCTCTACTTGAAAACAATTTTGAAGCATATACATATTGGATGAGGGCGTAGCACCGCTGGTCAAGGAGGAGAGTATGTGAGCGAAGGTTCTGGGGTTCGATTCCCCCCCAGACCTTTTGATCCTTTTCCTTCTGATTAATTGATGTTTCTCATTTTATTACACGGGTGTATTCAGTATTCACAACGCGTGTGTGGTTCAGTTGGCTAAGGTTTTGAGCCATTAGTTTGTGTGTGTGGGTTCAAGTCCCTTGGAGTGTATTTCCTTCTTTTTAATACCTAATTTTTATGTTTTTCTTCACAAGTTGATTTAATCATAACTTCTTTGATTTTTATCATTTTCCCCCATTATTTTTGCTAAGCAGTGTTCATGAGAATGTCTATTTTCTATCCATATCAAGAAAATTGAAAAAAGGATTATTTTTCTTGCCCTTGTGCATGTTCAAAGTTTATGACTTTTTAGGGTTTCTTAGGCTTCCCTTTGATCTTTGTGGTTGATTCCTTTGATTCTCTTTGCTTATATGCACCCAATATACTTTATATGAACCTCACTTAATGTGTGAATTTTCATACCCTTGCGGTAACATGTTGTTTTTTGTTTGTCAAGCTCATTTTCACATGTGAATGTATGTTTAATTATCATAAAATTGTAGTTGTTACCTTGCCCTTGAAATATGATTCTCTTCCATGATCAAATGATTTGAATGTGCATATGCTTCATGGATTTCATACCTTGCCTTGAGTGTTCTCATACACTTGTTATTTTTAAAACATGTTCAAGTATACATGAATTCTCTTTGAGATGTTTCTCATCATTTGCAAATCCATGATTGAATCCCTTTACATGTTTAGTTGTCACCTACTTGCCTAACATGATTCGCCATAAATCATATGATTGTTTACGCACATGTCCCACACATGTTCAAGTTATTTTGGTTGTTACCTCTACTTGATTTTTATCCATGATAAGTAATGTTTTGACTTATACATGATCATCTATGTGTTCCATGCTTAAATATTGTTATGATTTGTGCATGTTGATTTTTGAACTTTTTCATTATAAGTAATGTCTTGACTTATGCATGATTCACTTATGCTTGTGATGGCTGGTCTTGTAAGAACCTTATCTCATTCCCTTTTAGATGTTGTAACATTTATGTTTACCTTTGGTTGTAACCATTTGGTTTGATTCTTCTATGAATGAATACTTGGTTGTAACCTTGTTATTATCTTTGCTTGATGTTGTTACATACTTGCATTTACCTCCTTAGTTGTTACCTTGATCATTATATCTTCATCATGTTTGAATGAATGTATATGTATGCTTAACTTTGTTAAGTTTCCCCAAGTGATGTAGCTTGTTAGCCCTCATCCTTAAGGGTTGCCTCACGTCCGTGGTACTCAATGGGATCCACGCTTGTTGTCTAATTAAAGGGTGAGTCATATAAATCTACTATTAAACGGGAAAGGGAAAAGAAAAATGATACTCAATAGGACATCGCCGCCCTATGTTTACGTATTCCCTCATGAAATGGGAAAGTCAGAGTCAACATGATTCGGAAAACTACGGGTGATGGGGGGAAGGTTTCTCGCCAAGACATCGCCGTATTGTGCCTACGTATCCTCATCTGGTATGAGAAATTAGAGCAAACATAGTTCGGGTAACTAAACCACTGGTTGGTTAAGTGTTTTTTATGAGCGACGCTAAATTCTCATTCTAGCAGTTAGGGTTAATGCTTGTTTGAGGTGGAACAAAAAAGTGACGTACTCTTTTCTAAAAATGATTTTGAAACACAATCCCGAAGGATAAAAAGGTTTGAATTTGGTTTAAGAGTTTTGGAGAAGTAAATTGAATTTATTTGAGATTCACGTTGCATTAGAGACTATGATATAGGATCGAATGCATCGCATATTGCCTAAGGGGCATACACTAAATACTATAGACAAGTGAGGCTAACCCCCCCCCCCCCCCCCCACTCACAATTTCCATATACTTAAGGCTCGTGGAACACATTGTTCATCGTTTTTATTAAGTGTCTTAGAATTTTTATGAGATGAGAATAGAAGACTCAAAGGAAAACACTAAAGGGAACTGAAAATCCTAATGTTATCATACAAAATGGTCATAACGTTAGGATAAGAGGAAATTTTACCTAATGTTATCATACAAATGATGGACCTAAAGTTGAGGTCGAAGAGGGACTATCCTAATTGTTATCATGCAAAGTATTGAAAGCCTAATGTCTCTCCTACTCCCACCTTAATCAGAAATTAAGTGGGACTATGAATCCTAAGGGATCATGTGAGCAAGCACAATTAAAAACTATCCAATTCAATCACAAATGAAAACCAAAAATTTAACTTAAACAAGTCTCAAAGAGTGAGGAGATGAAGAAGAAAGTAAGAGAAAGAGGAAGATACATTAAAAAAGAACAAACATGGAAGTTCAAAGAAGTATCAAACACACACATGTCAATCTCATACAAAGTGAAAATTTACATCATGTTAAAAGTAACCAAGAGCAATCACAATTTCAAACCATGTCACAAGATTAAACATAATGTCAAAACAAAATGCCCAAACACAACCAAATGAGTCAAACATTTCACAAGAAGCAATATTAAACATAAAGTGAAGTAAAATGAATCCAAATGAGATGAGAAACAAGATAGGGTAGTTGCAACATCATAACATATCCAACCATGTCAATAATCAAGGAAGAAACACAAAGAACCAAATCACGCATTTCATTCACAATTAAAGCACATGCTACACAAAAACAAACATACACAACATAACTCTAAGGGAAAGACATAAGATTAGAGCATGGGATTAAGTGTGGGAAGAAACAACATAATGGTTATCAATTCAAGATTTCATCCATGAACACACAAGGGAAGCATCAAAGGTTGAAGTCAAAACATGCCTCAAGAATAAACACATACACCAAAACCAATCCAAGATAGGAGCCACTCATACAAAGGTATACACAATCAAGTATCAATCCATCATGATTAGAAACAAACTCAAATGGCATGTATCATGTTTATATTTCAATCCACAAACATGGTCTAGAAGAGGCAAACACAACTTGAAACACCAAAGACAAGCAAACACAAACTCAAATTGTTCATGTGAGAAGTATAAGATCATGCAAGCTAAATGAAACAAAATGAGCATACAATAGACCACTAATCATGAAAACTAGAACCTAAGACGTGTTTAGGGAATCCAAGAAATATCATCGAACACTCAATGGATCATTCAAGAATCAAATACAAAAGATCGTGGCAAGACATACACAAACTCTTAGTTAAAATAAACACATTTTGATGCTTCATCCAAAAATAGTAACAAGAGAAAATAAAATCCAAATGAATGCTCAAACTTATGTCATGTGTGTTATAAATCATATGGCAAAGCATCACAATAAAAGTGGCAAGAAAACATCATCAAATGAATCAAACAAAGGCAAGCACTCAACTAAACGAGCAAGAATCGAGGGTCAATAAAAGTCAAATAAAAATCAACCAAAAGGTGATTATCAAAGCATCAAACTAGAACCCAAACATAGCTTAATCATGTGTCAAAGAACTTTGAAAAACATGGCTCAAGAAAGCCTTCACAAGTGCATCAAAATGCAAACCCTAATCTAAGGGTAGTTTGGTAAACACCTTCACAAAAATAGTTCAAATAAAATAGAAAAATAAATGAAAATAAAAAATAAAAAAAATGGAAAATATTCTCAAGGCACTAAATAATAAGAAGCATATTTTTGAAATGGATAGAACAATAAAAACTAAAATAAAAAAGAAAAAGAACAAAAAAAGAAATAAGCCAAGGGGGTGTATGAGCAATTCTGGGTTGAACTAGGAATCAGTTGATGCTCGCTTGGGCCTAAATATGGGGTGGTGTAAAAAGCAGAACAAGGCCCACCCATTTAAAAATCAGAAACCACAAAAAACACAAAAATAAAGGTGATACACACCGTTTCATTAAAACATATCAGCATGGACCAAATGCCACGTGGGAGACACATAAGCAAGTCAACCATTCAAACTGGCCACGCAGGTGAAGCAGATCAGCATCCATCAGACCACCGAAACCCTACTCCAGTCATCTTCTCCGGTGGTCATGCTGGAGCAACAGAGTGAAATGTCATCAAAAACAACAAAATCATACATTATTTTGAAGGGGATTTCAAGAAGATCACGAATCAAGCATCAAAAAGCATTTATAGAGTCTTTAACACGAAGAAAACAAACCACGAATATTTGAGGCATAAAATGAAACTCCATGAAATAACACAACAACCATCCAGAAACATTTTGTATCAACTCAAACAACCAATATGCATCAAAACATGATCTTTGCACGTGAAATATAAGAGAAAGAGTGTGGGAGATTTTTACAAAACTTGAAGCTTTTGTCAACTACTGTTCTTTCCTTAAGATCTCTCCAAACTCCACTAACTGACTCCTTGGACTTTATGGATGATGATATGAACAAGGAAATGGAGAAAGATGCTCAGAAAGGGGTGACTCGAAGAGATGAAAATTTTTAAAAGGGAGAGAGATTTTGTGGTTTTTTGGCTGCCGAATCCCTTCTCCTTTGCCCTAGGGTTCACTCTTTAGTATTTATATGGTGGTCTTAATGAGTAAAACCAAAGTTACTATGGTGAAACATGTGATTAACGAATGTGGGTGATTTTGAAAAATGGAAAAATGAAACACGGGCTTGTCACTTAGTGAAGGTTTTAGTGGCTTTTTGGTGGTCATTTTGATGGCTGTAGAGGTTGGGATATGGTAGTGATGGAGAGAATAACTTGTTATGCAAGTTTAAAAACTTCAAGTGGAAAAAAGTGAAAACATAGTACATGGATAGTACAAAGAATGTTGGATAACTTTTGGCAATGTTTTTGTGATTCAGATTGTGGCTTGATACGTGTGAAATTGGCATGAGCAAGTTGCTGCAAGACATGTTAAGGAAATGCCAAGTTTTCTCATCAAATTAACATCATGAACCAACTTCCATATTGCCTACTTTGCACTATCATAACTTGATGAATAAAAACCCAATGATGATGAAATTTGTATGGTTGGAAAGGTTGGATATAGATCTACAACTTTCATGTTGTAGGAAACTTGAAATAACCCTTAGAAAGTCATGAAAGAAGTGATTTAAAATCATGTTTCAAAATCTGCCTAGGATAACTTAGAAAAAATTCTAAGTTATGAGCTTTGACATAATTGAAATCTTATATTTGAACCCATATAACTTGAGGAGTTTTGATCCAATGGAGATATTATAGTAATGTATAGAAAGTTTGAAGAATTATCTTCAAATTTCATGTTCAAGGGAAATTGATTTGAGGTCAAGAACTTGGTAAAATTTGCCTTGGAAAGTAGCCCCAAAAATCTGCCTAAACTTGTCCACTCATGACAACTTTGAAACTCTAACTTGGAGAGATAATAACTTGAGCTCTACACATCCAATGGATGAGTTCTAATACTCAAAAGAAATCTTATAGGAATCTCTAAAACTTTCATGTTCAAGGAAAATTCATTTTAAGCTTGCATCATCATGTAAGATAGGCTTGAAAACATGCACTTCAAAATGAATTTCCATACTTAGAAAAAATTCTAAGTGTTGAAATGACAAAATCTCTATTTTCTCAACTATAGCCCATCATATCTCTCAAACTATGGATCTTTTGGACTTTCTTCTACAAAATTTTATTTTATGATGTCCTCTTTAATTTGATAACAAGTTTTCTTCCATTGGATCAAGGATGAGAAATTTATGGAAGTTGCAAAATGGCTAAATTTAGGGTTTTCTACACTTAAACATATTTCAATCAAACCCTAATCCAACCAAACTCCTGATTTTATGCTTCCTCTTGACTTTTATTGTTCCAAACACATGAAAACACTTGAAAACACATAGCATACCCTTGGTTGACCTTGAGATCCAAGATTTTGACCCCATTGACTGAAGCTCTTGTGATGGCTTGTGATGAAACATAATCTATGTAGAGGATCCCCAAGATTCATATTGAACTTTATAATCATATCTTACCCAAGGAAATATCCAAAGATGCCTTTTGAACCAAAACCCTAATCCAGTTGTCCACAAGACGGGAGGAGGTGATCACTGTTTGAATCCTTGATTCAAATGGTTGTGAGACATGTCTTGATGATGATGAGGACCTTGTTATTTGATAACACCACAAGGTTAAGAATTAATCCTTACTTGAGATTTGAAGATGAAGCCCTTCCCTTGAGTGTTGAACAAGATACCTTGATCCTTTATCTAGAACCAATGCTATACACTAACGTTGATGCAAAAATGATATGAAACATAAGCCTAGACAAGAAAAATTATGGGACAATTTTGGGGTGCTACATCAGGGAAGGTGATAAAATAAAAAATGAAAATATATTTGAAGTGATTAAACTCCCCCTAAGTTAAATAGAGAGTATACACTACTCCCTCTAAAAGTATACTTCTCCCCTTTGTAAAAATGAAAAGGCAGGTAAAGATGCATCGCAAAAAGTAAATATGCAAACACTGGTAGTTTAGACATTTTAGAAAAGCATAAAGCAAACACCTATGTTATTACTAAGAAAATCAAATTACAAAAGAAAAATTTATGGAATTCAATGTACAAGAAGGCAAAATACTAAATTTAAAGTTTAGGAGAAAAACATAAATTGCAAAAAAAAAAAAAAAAATACTAAAAGCACATAAGTGATACTATTCTATGCCATAAGTTTCACCATTCCTTGCTATGAATTTCTTCATATCCTTAGCTATGGTTTGGAAGAGCTTAAGATTTTTTTTCAATCTTGGTGCTCTCTTCCTCAGTTGGTTCATCCTCTTTTTCTTCCTTAAAAGATGAATCTTCTTCTAGCTCTCCATGCTTGATGTGAACTCTAATATCTTTTAGAGCATTATAGGTGATACTATGGTTTGTTGAGTCTTATTTTTTCTCCATTGTATCAATATTGAAGGTGGCTAAAAGTTTTATGAGTATTGGTCCATACGGTAGCCCTGCTGATGGGTTTTCCTTGCACCGAGTCATATGGTTTAATATGTTTTCTACCCAATTGGTTGGGATTTCTCAAGTTAGGATCCATAAGGTTACAACATCTTCCCTAACTACTTAGCCATGGTTTATGACCCTTGTATATAATATTCTAGTGAGAAGTTAGTGGAGGATTATAACCTTGAATTTTAGGTGAGTGGCTTTGAAAGAGACTTTCTTCTTTTCCATGGGGTTAATTATAAGGTGGTTGATGGTGGTGGAGTGCTTAATGTTCTTGAAGCCTATTAGTCTATCAAGAGTCTAGGTAATCCCATCAGAGGGAAAATCAAAGGTTCTCCTAAAGTGGTCTTTGTGAATAATAGCAATTTCCATTACTCTTACAGATGTTCTTAGATGATATATGTAAAGTAGTTTCTGCACTATCTTTACTAGTTACTTCACCTTTGTATTTTACCGATTTTGTCCAATTTCCTTCTTTTTATCGTATTTTATCTCTCAAGATACACATCGATAGAGTGGAATTCGGTATTCAATCCCTTGGTCCTTGTGGTTCGATAATCTTTTACTACTTCTCCCAATCGTGCACTTGCAGCGTGTCAAGATTCTATAAGTCTTAGGTTTAAGTAGAATTCTTTTACTAAGCTTGAAAAGATCCTATCAGGCATGTTTATGAATATTTCTTTGAGGGAAGCCTGACAGGTTTGGTGGTAGGGCTTGTGGATTTTCAAAAGTCTAGGATCTAGGTACCATGGTTGAATAACTCTATTGGATAGGATTATCATCGTTTCTTCTTGTTCCCGGTTTATTAAACTGATAGTGAAATGATTTGTTTTTGGTGTATTTCTTTATTTTTGGCTTGAGGAGGCCATGGTGATACATATAACAAGAAGAAAAACTCAAAAAATAAAAGATATAGGTGTAGCTACTGCGAAAAAGGAGGTCGGCAAAGACAGAAGAGTCGCCACTGTTCGTTATTTATCCCAGAGGGAAAGGAAATGATCAGAGAAAACCTACGAAAAAGGGAAACGACCAGGTCATCACAACCAAATCTTAGGTTCGGGAGTCGGTTACGCAAGGGGAAGGTATGAACACCCCACACGTCCGTAGTACTCAACGGGATCCACGCTTGTTGTCTAAATCTATGGGTGAAAAACAAACTATCTAAAAAGCTGCTGCTAACGGGAGAATGAAAAGAACTGATTCGCTAGGACATCGCCACCCTATGCCTACATATTCCCTCGTGCAATGGGAAAGTCAGAGTCAACGTAGTTCGGTAAAATACGGGGGCGGTTGCTCGCCAAGACATCGCCGTATTGTGCCTACGTATCCTCATATGGTATGAGAAATCAGAGCAAAACATAGTTCAGGCTAACTACAGGTAAACAGGGTGTTCTCGATCGCACGGGGGCGAGAGAAAAGGGTTAAGGACAACAGGTTGGTCTCGATTGCACTGGGGCAAGAGAATGGGAGGTTAGTTGTTAGTGGGAAGGTCTCGATCGCACTAGGGCGAGAGAAAAGGGAAATTAGTTGTTAGTGTGCTCGCCAAGACATCACGTCTTGTGCCTACGTATTCTCATCTATTATGAGAAATCAGAGCACCCGTAGTTTGGCCAACTACGGGAAAACGAGATGTTGTCGATCGTACGAGGGCGAGAGAAAAGGTCCGGGTAGACGATGCTAGCATACACATTCTAGCAGTTAGGTGTATTGTTGCTCGCTCGTTGGAGACTTAGGCGTTACCTGTTTGCGGTAGAACGGACATAGCATGTCCTTGAGTCAAAGGTTGACTAAAGGTGAGGATGAAGGAAAAGTGCTCGCTAGGATTATCGCAATCCTATGCCTACGTATTCTCATCAGGTATGAGATATCACAGCAGCCGTAGTCCGGCAACCACAGAAAAACAGTATCGATTGCACGGGGGCAAGAGAAAAAGGATCTCGATCGCATGGAGGCGAGAGAAAAGGGGATCTCGATCACATGAAGGAGAGATAAAAGGGGTCTCAATCGCAAGGATGCGAGAGAAAAGGGGGGTCTCAATCGCACGGGGGCGAGAGAAAAGGAGTTTCAATCGCAAGGATGCGAGAGAAAAAAGGTCTCAATCACAAGGATGCGAGAGAAAAGGGGGTCTCAATTGCACGAAGGAGAGAGAAAAGGGAGTCTCAATCACACGGAGGCGAGAGAAAAGGGAGTCCCGATTGCACGAAGGCGAGAGAAAAGGGTCCTAGGCACGAAACGCTTAAACGGAACGGATCCAGGACGCACATGCTAAATCCTAAGACGTAGGAGCGAATGCATCACATATCGCCCAAATGGCATATGCTAAACACTCTAACTGAATGAGAAGAGGCTCCCCATTCATCATTTCCTACGTATCTAACGCTTGGCTCACAACACTCGTCGCGGTTGAAGAAAATTCAAAAGAGTTAAAAGTTGGGAAAGTTACCGAACGGAGTGGTTCCCTTGACCCTTGAAATTGCGTGCAAGCTTCATTTCCAAACTTCTAATCTCCTCTTTTGATCTTTGGTGATGATGTTTTTGAAATACGGTTTGAAAGGGTAAGTGAATCGAATCGGGACCAATGTGACACTAAATCATCGTAGCTCGACTTATGAATGGAAGTTAAACTATAGTAGGTCGCGTAATTGATATTCGTGCTAGGGACAAGATAGAGAAATGATATTGAGTATTATTATCCAATTGAATCGTGTCGCACAAACCAAAAACAGTAGGATCTCGTCTTATTCGCAAACAAAATGTTGATTAATCGAAGGTAGCCTATTGCGATCCCAAAGTAAAGAAAATGACCCAAATGGTCATTTTCCATAGATTTGAAATCGGGAAGGTTATCAACTCCGATAATCTGATGCTTACGGATACAAGACTTCATCGATCACGGAAAGTCAAAATAATATCGAAAAGAAGAAGAAATGAGGAGAGAAAGGAGGTGGTTTCAGATCCAACATTATTCATCATTAATTTGACTGGTAATGGATTACGGAAGTCTCGTCATAGACCCAAAAACAGTGAAAAATGAAATATAGTCGAAATAAAGATCGAAAATGAAAACGAGAGAGAAAGTGGTCTCAGATCTATTGTTTCTCATCAATAACTTGACAGAAAAACAATAGAGGTCTCTCATCGATCAAAAAGAGTGAAAGTGGAATAAGATGCTCAATATTAAAATCTAATCTCTAAAAGAAAATATAGAGTTCTAAAAGAAGTTAATAAAAACTTCTACAAGAAATATTAAAAAAAAATAATATATAATACATAACAAAATATCAAGAATCTTTGAAAAATAATAAAAAACAGGGGGTATAGAAAAAGGAAACGGGGTGAGAATGTAATGCAAAGCGGGCTCGGCCCCAAAACAACAACATCAACAAAAATTAAAAAAAAGCAAAAAAAAATCCTCTTCCTCTTTAATATCAGATCATCACTTCTCTCTCTCTCTCCTTCATCTGATATCATTCACATAAAATCAAACAAACAAAAAAAATGGGGCATCTCTGTTCAACATCAATCACAACCTCTCCATTTCGTTTTCAGTTCATCACCACTGCTTCAACTCAATTTTGTTTCTGTTTAACAACACCTCTCTCTGAAACCAAATCAAAAAAGTCTCAATCACTCTGTTTTCACTTTCAACTTCACAAATCTCCTTTCCTGTTATGAAGTTCTGTTAAGGGAGGTAATACTCTGCTCTTATTTCGAGAGAAAGAATGTTGGTATTGGTTTTCAGAAAAATGGGTTGAGAGTGGTTTGTTAATGGAGGTCGGAGTTTCTAAAATGGGTTTTATTTGGGAATATGGGTCGAGCTTCAACTGTTTGAGGTTAGTGAGAGTGGTTTTCTGTTGAAATAGGATAATGGGTTTGTTGTGGAATTTTGAGAGAGATGTTGAAGGGTTTCTCCTGAAATGGAGGTGTTGATGTTGAGTGATGCTTACTTGGTGGATGTTATTGTTTGAAGGAATGAAAATCTTGGTTCGTGAGGTTTGGAAATGGTGAAGAACGATTTGGTGAGGTTCTGGGTAGGCAAGTTTTGAAGGTGAGTTGGAGGGTTATGGTGTGGGTCGTTGCGGTTTGCGAAGGAAATGGAGGTTGAAAGAGTTGTCGGAGGGTTGGTCTGTCGTTCAATGTTGATTGAAGGAGGAGGGGTTTGTTTGAATCTGAAATTGAGTGTGAAGGTTTGGTTTTGAGTTTAAGGTGATGAATAATGACGATGAAGGGAAGATGAAGATTTCTGGGTATGTTGTTTGAAGATGTAAGAAGGTGATGAACATGATAATGGATGAAGAATGGTGATGAAGAAGATGGTGAATTTTGCAGAGGGAGGCGCCTAGGGTTCCGTGTAGGGTTTTCCCATCTGGGAGATAATGAACAGGACCTATATAGTTTCGAAGGTGACACGTGGTGTCAACAATGTTAATTCTGATTAACGGACTAATTCTAGTTTAAAAGCACCGTTAATGATTAAATTGTCCTATTCTAACTAATATAATCTATTCTAATAACTAATAATAATCTAAACCAACCTCTAATTAAATCTAAAAACTAATTAACTTATCTAAGCTAATATAATAATAGTGTAATTCTAATTAAATCCTAATAAAGTTTAAAAAATATAAACCAAATAAATTCAAATATGCATTTCTAAAATTATATTCAAAAACTATTCTAAAAAAAAATAAAATTCTAGAACCATATTAATAAAAAACTAATTCTAAAACTACTTCCAAAAAATAACTATTTCTAAAAAATCTATTTAATTCTAATCCTAATAAAAAATCTACTTTTTTATTAAAAACTAATAAAAAGTTCTAAATTAAATCCTATTTAAATCTAATTAAAAAAATTAGATTCTAATAAATTAAAATCTAAATCTAATAATCTAAAACCAATAAAAATAAGACAAAAATAGAAATAAAATCGCAAAATTCCATGGAAATAGAAACGGAAAAACGGGCGAACACCGGAATGCGCCAAAATTATCAGCATAGACTGAATCACCAAGAAGAGAGCAACTTTCGTTCGATTTCAACATGGAACTTCTCATTTGAATTGATTTAAATCGCCTGAAATGCGAGTAAAGCGGCTGTAATCCTGATAAATTCAATCCGACTGATAACATGGTCAAGACGCGAGAAATGATCTACCTAAATGATATGCAGATGAAATGCGAAGCAAAAGGCAGTCAAAGTTATAAAACTGGTGGGCAAATTTTTGGGTGCAACAATAGGAAAGTAAGAGATGCAGAAACAAGTGAAGAGATGTATACCAATTTATAGTGTGCCATCTGAGGATTTAAGCGTGTATTCCTGGAAAGCATTCAATGTAGATTGTTGGAAATCAAATCAAAATCTTTCCTATTTTAGTTTATTAATTGATTGGCTAAGGGATCTGATCGGTTGGTTTCCAAATTTATTAGGATTGTATGAAATATTCATTATTGTTGGGATTTGATTTGCTTGAAGCACAAGTTAAGCTTGGATTTGATATGAAAATCTCGGTGTCAAGCTTTTTCAATCAGTTGTCGTTAATTTCTAATTGGTTGGGCTTACAGAATTCAACATCCTTGGTGCATGTTGGGCCTCGTGTTGGATGTTTGTCTTTTTCAACACTCACATTTGTCATCTTTTGCACTCCTTTTGCTAGAATATACTAAAATACTCATCTTAGGGGTTAGAAAGAAATTTTATTTAGACAATTAAAAAATTAAAACCACTATTTTAAGGGGCTAATCATATTTTCCTAATTATTTCAACCTAAAAATAATGTATACCTCCTTTATCGAGAATTTTGGATAATTATTTCCTAAAAAAGGGAAATCAACAAATATGTTATGGTGTATCTTTCTCTACACATCGTTGGATACGAGGGTATGTAAAACTACAAAACTAATAAATCCATTACATACATATTCGTTCAACTTGATCACTAAGGATCATAAATCTTGATATATTTCACAAATAATTTTCTTTGATCACAACGGTTGAAATTTTCTATCATCGTTCATCCTTGGATTAGAGACTTTATAACTATTGTATACTTTGGAAGTGTACTATGATTTGCACAACTTTAATAATAATCTTCAAAACTCCAAATTGCAAAGCACACCTGCGAAACACTTAGGTTTCACCTTTGATGCCTATATCTTCTTGGTCTCAGGTGTATTAGTCACATAGGATCTACGGTGGTTACATTTAGATCCTTTTAATTTATAAATCAAAAGGATTCTAAGTGTTCTATTCTCTTGCAATATGTGCATTTATAAATTGGACGCTTATTATCCTTTTGATCTCCACCTTCCCTGGGTTTTATATGCCTTTTAAATCCTATTCCATTTCTATTTATAGAGGACCTTTGACTAGATAAAATTAGGTCAAGATTTTCTTTACATTAGGTAAACTTTCCTAAGGTTTCATGAATCCTAATTACTTCTTTAAAGGGAGTTACTTCACTTACATTCTTCTTTCGAGTTTCTAAGCATAATTATTTATATTTTGAAACAATTGTTGATTTACTTATGATATCTTAGGGATTCCTTAAGACTTAGGGGGACACTCTATTAGTTTAGAATTTTCTTTCTCCAACTAGTCAGCCATTCTAAATATTTGAGTGCAAGATGGTTTGATACTTGGAATAGTATCCCCCTCATAGGATGCCTTTAAGAAAATTTCATCTTCTTAGTTGGAAGAAAACACTTTCATATTTCTCCCCGAGGTTAATGTTTCTCCTCCTCTTCCTTGTTTGAGTATTTAAGAAACTTTTTCATATTCTTTTTCATTCCTTGAATAAGAGGGTCCTTCATTAAATGTTGAATTTTCCAAGAATCATTCAATTATTGAGTATGTTCTTTCGAAGGATTGCAAAAGAGTAGTATGATAAGAGTATGATTAGGATGATGATTCTTTAGTTTGGATTCTTTCATTTTTAAGTAATTGAACTAGATCGTTCAACTTTTCTATATATCCTTCTTTCTTGATTTTTTCTGAAATTCATGAAGGCTCACATCTTTTGTTATAAGAGTTGGATTAAATCTCCAATTTTTAATTCTTTGATATTTGTTAGTAGTAACTTTCCTACAAAATTTCTAATATTTCTAAACTTAGAAAAATTTCATGACTGATATTTTTATTTTCTTTTCCTCGTGTGTTAATCTTCTCTTGTTCGATAGAGAAACTCCATATATCATTTCAAGAGTATCCCACATTTCTTTGATAGTATAACAATGATGAACATAGAAAAAATTTGTATCATCTAGAGTAATTGTTAAAAGTATCTTAGTTTTAAAAATTATCTCAAACTTTCTCTTTTCCTCTACGATCCAGAGGGACTCAGGTTTATCTACTACTTCATCATTTACTTGATGAGTAGGAATAAACTGACCATCGACTATTGTTTATCAAAATTAGTGATTTATGTTTTGAAGAAAAATTCTAAGCCTACCTTGTCAAATATCAAATTTACTATCATTGAAAAGTGGTTATGTGTTGAGAAAAGATCTCTTATCAGAAGTCATCTTCCTCTTGAGACGATTAGTCCTTAAATAGGAGTTAGGATCTAATGCCACTTGTTGTACTATAGACTTCACACACAAAAGGGAGATGAATTGTGTGTTTTAAAAAAATGTAGTTTTGAAAAACTTTGCAAAGTAAAATCATAGTTTAAAATCATTTTAAATATTTAGCAGCAGAAAATAACTTGTAGAAAACAAATAGTAGAAAATAAAGAGTTAAGGGAAAGAGATGAACATCATGATATATACTTGTTCGCTTAAACATTAAAACTACCTACTCATTTCCCAAAGAATTGATCTTGAGAGTATCCAATAAACATTGAGAGCTTTTAGTAGGAAAGACTCACTAATCCTCTTAAACAAAGAAATAATGTTGACCTCCAACCAAATAATACAAGACTTTGGAATACAAAATTTTTAGTCTTCTCTTCCAAATAGTAAATTGAGGTTTTTGGTTTAACACCCCGATATAATTAGTTTTTATTTATTATTTGATTTAATTGATTAAATTATTTAAAAAATAATTTTATTTGATTTATGACGTGTTTGACTAGTGTTGGCATTTGTTGTTGTATGTACTTAATTAATTAATTTTTGGTGGGAGTTAATTAATTAATTAATTAATAGAAAGTTGGTAGAAATGTAGAGTTGGGCGGATTTTATGAAATAAGAGAAGTAAGTGGGGAGTAGAGAGAAGTTGAGTTTTAGTTGAGCCAAAACTGAATTATGAGAAGTTAATTATAATATTATATATTTTAAGAGAATTAGAGAAATAAGGGTTAGATAACACTTTTGACAATACGTAAAAAAGAGAAGGAGATGAGAGTTAGGGATTGGGATAAGAAGCTCCACATAAGGTTATTGGATTGCTTTTGTTGGTTTTCAAGGTAAGGAGGAAATTATTCATCTAAGGGTGCCTTAATCGTGAAAGGGTAGAGAGGTTTCCCTTAACCTCCAATAGGATTTTCTTCCTTTTTTCTTTTGATTGGTTGTTTCATGAATTTCATGAATGTGATGTAGGTTATGCAATGAGTGTATTGAAATTCATGCTCTGTGAATATGGTGATTATTGATTGTGTTAAACTATTCATAAACATGATGTTTGATTTGAAATTGAGGGTTTTATAACATGAATTTTTGATTATGATGTGTGGATGTATGTTAAATGTGTGAATCTATGAATAATTATGTGAATTATTGTATATGCTTAATGATGATTCAAGGTTAAGATGATTTAACTTGATTGTGTTATGTGTAGATATGTATTCGATGTGGTGTGATTGTTGTGAAATACAAGTTTAGTTATGTGATTTATTGTACATGCTTGCTGACGATTGATGAGATGAGTAGTGAAGGGTGAGAACTGTAACACCTGAGGCCAAAGAGGGCTGAAAGTAGTTACATGTAACACTCGAGGGAAATAGAGTGGTTGTCAGTGCATGAGGAACGACAATGAGACACTCCTAGCAGCTTCTAGGGAATTCACATAGCAATGAGAGAGATCTCGAGGCTGTGTAGGTATGTGACTTTATGGTTGAAAAAGGATTATAAGGATTGATTGATATGTAGCACCCCAAAATTTGTCTTTCGTTTTAACTGTAACTGACTTTTGTTTCTTTGCATTTAGCATCTCGCATTGCATAGAATTTGTTCCCGAGGCATGGGATCAAGGCATTCCCGTGGCTCAAGTGCATTTCGGAGTAAGAGACTGAACAGCGAACAGTGAGCATCAAAGGCTCGGGCATTTATTTTTCCCAGCGGTCAGGCAACCCATTTTATTTTGCAGGTTACTTTTAGATCAGGAAAAGCACTCAGGCTCATAACAAGCATTTTCACAGTGACAACGGTAAAAAATGAGGTTCAACAGCTAAACAGAGCTCCAAACAGTTGAAACTGGGCAAATGGACAGGTTTCCCACCAAAAGGCACCAAATTCAAATTTTTGAAGGTGTTAATCGGTTAACACATATGGTTAACCGATTAAGCATTGGAAAATCAGCCCAGAATTGAAGTTTTAACAGTGTTAACCGGTTAACGCATATGGTTAACCGGTTAACCATAGCAGAATTTGCCTTGTACGTGACTTTTCAGGCCAATTGCACTTGGGGTCCAATGTTGATCACTTTGGAATTCAAATTTTCATGTGGGAAGGATCTAGAACACCTTTAAATTTCAGATTTCCCTCCAAAATCCCATTCCATATTCCAAGCCTTGATTTCCAACCCAAACTCCAATCCTTGCTTTGGATCCCATACCAAGAGAGTATTTAAGTGATCCACTCCAAAGCAACACATTCTAACCTTCATTTTTTACTCTCTCTTCAGATTTGATTTCAATTCTCTCTCAATTTTCCAAATTCTCTACATAACCAAAACTCACTTAAAGCTCTTTTTTCATTGGAATTCTTGATTCTTCATTGGAATCAATGGATTCTTGAGCATAATCCTCCATTTACCATCATCATTGGATCAATTCTCATCTTTAATTTTCGTGCAAGCTTGGATCTGAATCTGGAGTTGGATCTAGAAGTGATTAATTGAAGCTTTTTGACTCAAATTTGGTGGATCTTCCTTCATACAACAACAATTATTGGGGATCTTGAATTTTTCCGGATTTCTAGCAATTGATCTGCTCAAATTCAGTTGATCAACATTCACCGAAGCAAATCTCCGCTTTGAAGGTTGAAATTCTCGATCCGATTTAATTTTCGAGCTTATCATGTTAATATTCATATTCGATTGAATTTTGTTGATTTTGATCCATTCGATTCGTGATATGAATGTGCAATTGTGTATCCATGCTGTTGGATCTGTGTTTGCTGTTGTCAATTTCGTGCTTATTTGATAAGTTGATCTGTTGGAACCTTGGATAAGCTGTTCTGTTGCTAAAAGTGATTTTCTGTTTGCTGTTTTTGGCTTCTGGTACAGTGTTAACCGGTTAACGTATATGGTTAACCGGTTAACCAATTCAAATATTCAAATTTTTTCAAAGATTTCAGGATGTTAACCGGTTAACGCATGGTTGTTAACCGATTAACACCTACAAATTTCCAGATTTCCACTTGTTTTACACAGGTTAACCGATTAATAGTATGTGTTAACCGATTAACACTATGCCAGAATGCCATATTTGCTGTTTTGCTTGCATGTTCGCATACCGGTTCGATTCGAATCATCATAGATCAGTGTGATGTATTAGAATTGAATTGTTTTGGCTGTTTGTCACTATTTGTGGTTGTTTATTCATGATGTTGTTGACATGTATGATCATTTTCCAATTGTTTGCATGCTTGTGTATGTGGTTCGAATCGGGTTTTCATTTGCATGTTCATTTGCTTTCATCTCTTTTTTATCCCACATGTTTGCATCATTCTTGCATCGCTGTTAAGGTCGAGACGAGCTTGTGGTGGCTGCTGCCCCACACACTTTTTCCTCCCTCCCACCATTCTAAATGTGCATTTTTCATGTTTGCATTTATCTTCTTGTGATTGATTCTTCCTTTGTTCTTCTCGTGCTTTCTTGCCATGATCCCCACAGGATTCCTAGTCCCTCCGTTTAGGATGGGAGTAGGAGAGACATTAGGTGTTCAATCCAAGTATGCTAACATTAGGGTAGACGTTTCCCCTTTTCATCCAAACTTTAGGAGTACATTGCATGGCAACGTTAGGGCTGTGTTTCCCTTAGACCTTCCGTGCGTCTCTCTTCTCATCTCCAAATCATGCTAACTCATTTAATAAAGGCGATAAACGTTGCGCGCTACGAGCCTTAGGCTACATGGGGAATGATGAGTGAGGCGTCTCCTCTCACTTATCTAGAATGTTTAGTATCCGTCCCGTTTGGGGGTGATATACGACGCATTCGCCTCCATGTCATAGTCTTTAGTGCAACATGAATCACAAACCGAATTAATTCACTTCACTAAAAAACACAAAACAAAATTCAAACCTTTTTCCTTCGGGATTAATCAGAACTTTTTTTTTCCAGAAAAGAGTGTTGTTAAGCTTCGGTTCTACCGCAAATAGGCTTTGTCCCTAACTGCTGGAACGGATGTTTAACCCTACTCGGATAAAACACTTAATCTACCCGTGGTTTCGTGTCCTCCTGAACTACGTTTGCTCTGATCTTTCATACCTGTTGAAAGTACGTAGGCACAAGACGCGACGTCTTTGCGAGCAACCTTTCCCCCTTCTCTCCTGTAGTTAGCCGAACTACGTTGACTCTGATCTTTCATACCAGATGAAAGTACGTAGGCACAGAGCTGTGATGCTTTTCCGAGTCTCTTTTCTTTTCTTTTTGTCCTGCAAGCCTGTTGCTTAGATAGTTTAAACACACCCTTAGATAGACAACAAGCATGGACCCCGTCGAGTACGACGAACGTGAGGGGTGCTAATACCTTCCCCTTGCGTAACTCACTCCCGAACCCAGGACTTGGTTGCGATGGCCTCGTCTTTTCCCTTTTTTCGTCAGGTTTTTTCGATCGTTTCCTTTCCCTCTGTTTGGGATACATAACGAAAGGTGGCGAATCTTCTGTTTTCCATCGGGTGTTTTTCGCAGTTGCGACAGCTGGCAACTCTGCTGGGGACTCTGGTTCCCTATGCGAGTCACTCCTAGCGCTTGTCTGTTGCGTCTTTTGGGTGTTTATTTTTGTATAGTTTTTTTGCTTTATGTACTTTATCTATTGTATATTATTGCATTGCATTCCTGTTGTTGCTGTGCTGTGGGTTGGGTTGTTCCATCGAGAGATAAGCCGGACCTGGGCTTGAGTATACATATAGGATTAAAGTGGAGATTAGAGGGAGCTTGTGTGGCGTCTGGCTGCGCAATAGCTCGCGTGAAATTCACATTCAGACGAGGTTTTTCTTTGGAAATATTCTATCCTGCGCGTCTGGTGTATTTGAGGGAATATTGACTTAGAGAGACTGTCGACTCTGATCATTTAGGGAGTCATTTAAGTGAGGCCGCTTCGCTAGACTATGACGCCAAACCGGAAACGGTGAACGTATCATCGTTTCTCAAAAGTCTGTGACGCTGACCATCCACATAGTATGTCGTACCTTTCAAGACTAGAGCCCACATGTGAGAGGGATGGGTTTTTGCAGGAAACGTGGCCTTCAACCAACCCTGGTTTTCTCATCAGTTCATAATTTTGATCCTGAGTGTTCTATCCAGTGTGTTATTTCAGTGTTCTGGTTAGAGCGGAGCTCTGGTTGAATTCAGTCAACGACACAACAACAAATTTGAGCATTGGATACCTTGATCCCATGTGTGTGTTGCACCCCAAAATTTGACCAACATTTATTTACCTAGCTTGTGGTTCATCTCATTCATCATCTGCATTTCATTGATATGTGTGCAGTAGGTCAAGAGGTATGACTACCCAGCAAGAGTTATATGAGACTTTGAAGCTAGCCAAGAAGGTTGTTCAAATGTTCAAAGGTTGATACCTTTGTCAGAGAACTCAAGAGATCCTCAGAAAAATTGGTTGAAACCAAGGGTGTATGCCTCATAACTTGAGAGTTGTGGGAGCTCCTCAGATGATTCTGAGGCTGTGAGGATGGACTTGAAGCTTTGAGATGTCTTGAAAGCCATCATGAGGCCTAGAAAGGTCATTGTGCAAGTTTAAGAAGACTCAGCCATGAGTGGTGTAATTAGGGTTTGACTGGGTCAACCCTAGGTCAACTGATGATTTGGAGAGGGTTGAGACCTAATCCAAGAGCCATGTGATCATGTATTGATGCATTGAGATTCTATAAGGATGATTCCAAGATCAACTCACCATGATTGAAGAGTTTGAGAAGTTTCAAGCTAGGGTTTCTAAGGCTTGATAGTGTAAAATCTCCTAGTTTGATCCCTATCTTCAAGGCAGTTTAGCTCAAGATGTGATTGTCATCTCATCTTGCCCCCAACATGAATGTTGTAGAGATTACTCTTAGCTTTAATTTGAGTACTAGAAGCCCTTGATAGGATTTGTAGAGCTCAAGTTATGACTTTGACAAGTTACAAGTCATCTGAGGTATGTGAATCTGGGTCCTTGAAAGTCACCCAACTTGCATCCAACTTTTGCCCAAGAAGGATGATTCCTATGAACTTTTGGTCAACATGAATGTTGTTCCTCATCTTCTTAGATTTCTAGAGAGTACTAGAAGTCCTTGATAGGATTTGTAGAACTCAAGTTATGGCTTTGACAAGTCAAGGGCATTTTGGTCATTTGGATATTATAGGTCATTTCAAGCATAAGGCCATATCTCCTATTTCCAAGCTTCAAATGGAAAAATCTTCAACATTAAACTTGCTTAGAATGATGTTTTAAGGCTATTAGGGAGGTCATAAGATGTTGAAAAGGCTTGTAGCAAAAAGTGATAAAAATGACCTAGAATGGAGGCATAAGTTAAATAAGTTGAAGTTGGAAATTGGAAATCCTAAGTTACACATCCAAACCATGTCATATAATAGGTCATTTTGACTCTAAAAGACATTCTAAAAACAATGGTTCAACCACTTTTTTGAATTGAGGCCTAGATCATGGGGCTTCTTTGGAAATTGCTTGCTTGCATCTTAAGGCACAAATGCAAAACATAAGGAAACTCAATGTACAAGCTTGCTAAGGGTTTTAACACATCCTATATCTCATTTAGGGAGAATTTCAAGCCAAGGCAAGTTGCTGCAAGAGCTATGTCATGAGATGATATGTGAGAAGAGGTGAATTCATAAACTCATGACATGAGAACCCCAATTTCTCATGGGATGGGTCCAGATGGTTCTAGATGATTCTAAACCACTCTATATAATGTATAGAACTTTCTCAGATGCAAGGTTGGTGATAGGATTGAGAGAAGAGAGAGATAGCCATTTCACTTGCTTCCATTGCAAGTTGAAAGCAAAATCCACATTCTGATTCAATTCCATTCATTCTTTCAATCTAAACACATTCCTCTGATCATATTGAAGCTGTGCAGACCAATTTGAGGGCAAGTTCTTGAAGAATTGAAGAGTTGGCATTTGGATTCTCAAGGTTGCAAGTCACCATCGAATTCTGAGATTCAAGCATTCTCCATCAAAACTTTTGCAAACAGTAGCAAGACCATCATTCAAGGATCGATTCTGAAGAGTTTGAAGGCTTGCAATGAAGGTTTACTCCATCTGTTAATCAAGATTCAACAGGTTAGTAACTTTTCTTCTACACCATGATTTAGGCATGATTACCAAGAATTGTTAGGTTAGAACAGTTAGAGACCAATAGGAGATGGATTGTGAACAGTTTGAGAGCAATTGGTGAGGTTTCAGTTGGTGTCACCATTTTTGTTTGGACTAAGAACTCGAGTTATGGTGAGCTATATAATGAATTAGATATCAAGAATCAATCAGTGTGAGTTGGTGATCAATCTGAGGTATTTAATTTCAAGAATGGTTGAAGTTGATGTTTGAGTATCTCTTTGATCTTGGATTGGGTTTGGAGATTTAGGATGTTTCAATTGATTTCAAGGCCATGGTTAGATTCAGCATGAAATTCTGGGCAGGTTAGGGTTTGGAATTTTGATTTTCCATGGAGATTTGAGGTGGTACGAGTTTGGTGAAGATGGAGCTTGAAGCTCTGCATTTCCATGGCTTCCTCACTATGAACCCTAGCTGGAGGAAGAAGATGAGGCGTGGCCGTTAGATCATAAGCTGACCCTTGACTAAGACCAAGATCTCACGGCTGAGATTCAATTTCGTTTGAAGAGGGAAACTCTGAAGACCACAAAACACATCGTTTCATTAAAAGGGGGATTGGGCTCAGTTGCTAACCACACCCCCAATTCATGGCCCATTGGATTTTGTACTGCATTTCATTACTTTCTGCACCGTATCCTTTTCTTTTTCTTTATGATTTTTCAATTGATTTTTCTGATGATAATTGGGCCTAACGTGTTTACTAATTGTACCCCCATTCTGAGCCCATTGCATCTTTGAACTGGATATACTTGCTATCTGCACCCAATGTTTTCACATTTTAATTTCTTTTTCTCCATTTTATTTCAATCTTTGAAAAATCATAATAAATGGAAAATTAATGATTTTTGCATGGGGATTTTTTCCCCCATCTCATGATAATGTCTAAAAAATTATGAAATCATAATATTTGCATTTCATGTATTTTTAATATTTTTTGTGTATTTTCTCTTTTAATAGCTTTTTAATTCTTTTATGTAGATGCATAAATTTGTAGAATTTTGTTTAGCTAGTTCCCTTCATATTTTTATCCCATTCTTTTTAGGATAGTTAGATTAGGACTTTATCTCCCCTCTGGATTTATCCCATGATTTTGTGATGAAGTTTTGATTAGTTTTGCTTAGATGACTTTAGGCTGTGTAGAATTAGGTCAATCCTTAACATAGGTCCACAATAACACTAGAACTTTGGGTTTCTAGGTCAAGATAGATATTGGGACATATAGAGTATTAAGGGTAGGTATATAGGATCACCTATAAATTATGTTAGATTTTAATATAGTAGTATACTATTTTTAGATGATTTTGTAGTTGATGATTGTTTGTGTTGCCCTTGTGGGCTTGTATTTTTGTTTGCTTTGCTTTGTGGGCTTGGAGAGCTTTGTCTTGCTTTGAGGAGCATTGAGGAGCATAGTAGAAGACTTGAGGATTGATTGAGGAGCTTGAGAGCTTGGAATATTGTTTGTTTTGTTGTTGTTTTAGGGTTAGAGATTAGAAAGAGCTTAGACCTAGTTGATTTCTTTCTTAAACATGGATGGTATCTTTCACCTCCATTCCTCCCCATGATTCAAGGTCCTTCCATGGTGTTCACCTATCTACTTTGGAGGGATAAGTGATGGTACCTAGGAAGTAGAACTTTTGAGGGAACCATTCCTTTGATGTTGAACCCTTATAGGTCACCTTTGGTGGTCAATAAGCAGCTTAATATCCCAGCTTATCCAGTTAAGTGATTTCCTCTGGTTTGAATATCTTGAGACATGTTGAGCTTGAGTGTGAAGATGAAGACTTCATTGAAGAATGTGGAAGAGGATGATTCCTTGAGCATTGCCATTCCAGCTGAAGCTTGAAGAGCAACAAGAGCAAGTTGATACTTGAAGACTCAATGAAGACCCAGTAAAGATTGAATGAAGAGCTGAGGCTTAAAGATTGAAGGATGAAGTTGATACTTCTAAGTAACTGAAGATTACCCTGAGAAGCTGAAGCTTGCAGGGAGAGAAGACCAAGTTGAGACTGGTAAAGCAAAGAGAGCTTGAAGACTAAGTTGATACTTAGGAAGAGGATTCAATTGAGATTGATTCTGAAGAGCTGAAGCTTGAAGAACAAAGGAAGTTGATACTTACTTTGGAGCTTGGAGATCCTGAAGGAAATCAAGTTGATACTTGTGGTTGATAGTGAAGCCTGAAGGTGGAACGGGTTAAGGAGCTGAAGCTTAAGGGAGAAGATAAGTTGAAACTTATGTTGAAGGGTTGAAACCTGGAGAAGCAAATTGATATTTGTCAAGAGTAATGGAAGTCCGAAGACTGAGTTGCTGAAAGAAGAGCTAATGCTTGAAGTTGAGAGAGGAGTTGAGCTGCTTTCTTCTTTGTCTCTTTTCTGTATTGATGTGTCTTGTTTGACTTGCTTGATGCATTAGAATAAGTCCATATCTAGAATAGCTTTAATCTAGGAGCATGATTGCACTAGAGTTTGAGTTGCTCCCTCTGCTTGTATTGTTACTGTATGGCTTTGCTTGCGGGTATTCGGTAGAGCCCTGCTCCCTTGCCCATGTGGTTTGTTTTGCTTGATAGCATTCTATTTCTTCTGTATGATTGCAGTTTACTGTATTGCTTGATAGCATGTTTTATATTTCAGTATGATTACTGTTATTCATTCTGGCTTGAGGTTGAGATGAGCTTGTGGAGGCTGATGCCCCACACACATTTCCTCCCTCACTTGCATTGCATGCATTTTACAGTTTGAGATGATGCTTTATCTGTTTCTTTGTATCATTGACATGATCCCTTAGGACTCTCATTTCCTTTGATAAGGAATTGATGATAGAACTTTAGGTTGAAACCTATGCATGACAACTTCTAGGAGTTCCCTGTTCAAACCTCAACCATAGGATGAATCCTTGGCATGACAACAGTAGGACTTGATAGTCTCCCTCCTAGTTGGGCCTGTTCTCTTCTCATCTCAAAACAGTTTAAGATACAGTAATCATGAATGATTTCTTTCGTACGTTACGAGCCTTAAGCTATCTGAGAATAGATTGTGGGGAGTTTCTTTTCCACAATCTAGATGTTTAGTATGGTACCCTTTGGGTGACATGCGACGCATTCACTCTCAGGTCATAGTCTCTAGTGTGATTGAAATTGCAAACACAATATAAAAAACACTTCTTCCGTAAAAGACAGGAAATAATGCGTAGTGTCCCGAACTACGTAAGCTCTGATCTCTCATGCCTGTTGAGAGTACGTAGGCACAATACTGATGTATTGGCGAGCTACATTCCCCATAATCCGTCGTAGGTTGAACTACGTTGACTCTGATTTCTCATTCTCTGATAAGAATACGTAGGCATAAAGCGCGACGCTTTGCCGAGTCATTTTTCTTTTCTGTTTAAGCCAGCCTTGATAGGTAGATAGATAAGACCAACCCATCCAGTAAACATGACAAGCGTGGATCCCGTCGAGTACGACGGACGTGAGGGGTGCTAATACCTTCCCCTTGCGTAACCGACTCCCGAACCCAGACAATGATTGCGACGACCTTGTCTTACCCTTTTTCGTTAGGTTTTTCTGATTGTTTCCTTTCCCTCTCCGAGGGATAAATAACAAAAGGTGGCGACTCTTCTGTTGTGCCGGCACCTTATTTTCGCGTAAGCGACATTGTGCATTTGCATATCATCCTGCATTTAACATTGCATGTTTATGTGTGTTAGAGGTTCTCGTCTTTCCCTTGATTCTGGTACTGGTCTTCTTCTGAGATGGAAGTTAGTAGAAAGAGGATTGTTGTGTACAAGTTTCCGGCACCCGAGTTGGGACCTTTATTTGGTCTGATTTACCTGGCTGATCCTGGTGTTCTTGTAGCTTTAAGAGAGCAGTATGGTGGAATTCTGAAGTTTGTCCGTAAGCTTACGACTTATGAGCATGGAGCTATTCATACCCTGTTGCAGTTTTATGATCCTCCACTGTGATGCTTCACGTTTCCGGACTATGTGTTGGTTCCGACTTTGGAGGAATTTGCTTAAATTTTAGGTGTTCCGATTCTAAACAAAGCGCCTTTCTTCAGCTCCGAAGAAGAACCTAATCTTGAGAAGTTGCCCGCCGCTCTTTATTTGAGCGCCTCTGATTTGGTAGATCGTGTTATCAGTAGAAACAGAGTCTCCAGATTTACTTTACCTTTCCTGGTCGACAAAGCCCGAGAGTATGCTGACAAAGGTTGTTGGGTAGTTTTCATTGCTATTCTGGCTTTGTGTGTCTATGGCATTGTGTTGTTTCCCAATGTACCTGACTTTGTGGATTTTGATACTTTTCATGTCCTTTCTGGTGCACCCCAAAATTTGACCAACTTATTTCACCTGATTTTATGTTTCATAGCTTTAGCATTTGCATATTAGGTCATATTAGGTCATGTACATAATTCATTCATCTGCATAGCATAGCATGGGCAAGCCATCCAACAAGGGACCGAGTGCCATTCTTATCTCTATGAGCCTATCAAGAGGTTCTTATTCAAAATTTAAGCCTATGCAAGTCATCAGAAAGGAATTGAAGCTTGAGAAGTTAGTGGACCAATCAGTGGGTTTTTCTCCTTTCTTGAGGGGGTTTGAAGACTATCAAAGAGATTGTGGGCTATGAATTGAGGGCATGGAATGTATATAGACATCATGGAAGACCTAGAGGGTCATTTTTAGAGTGAGACAAGTCATTGATGCAATTACAAGAACTACAGTTGAAGACAGTCAATTAAGGTTTCATCTGGGTCAACCCTAGGTCAACCCTAGGTCAAATACTTGATTGAAGGGACATCAAGGCCTGTTTGAAGAATGGGGGATCCATCATTTGATATGTGGATATGGATGTGGTGTTGTGCCAAATAGAAATCAAAAGAAATCAAGAAGAAGAGAAGTTTCTAAATTAGGGTTTCAGTGTAAAATCCCCTGATTTAGGGCAAACTTCCAAGCAGAATAATTCAAGATACAAGTCTCTAATGGATCTTTGGCCAACATGGAACTTGTAGATTATCTCAAGACCTTTAATTTGAATGGTGGAAGGCATCAAGGAGATTTGTAGAACTCAAGTTATGGTTCTTGCAAGTTACAGGTCATCAGAGGCATCTGAAATTTATCTGTGAAAGTTACTTGACTTCCCAGCAACTTTTTCCCCATAAGGAGTTTTCAAATGGATCTTTGGCCAACATGAAAGTTGTTCCTAATAATCTTAGCTTTCTATAAAGGTATGGTATGCCTCAATCTGATTTGTGGAGCTCTACTTATGATCTTGACAAGCCAAGGGCATTTTGGGCATTTGGAGGTTATAAGTCATTTCAAGCATAAGGCCATATCTCCTACTTCCAGGCTTCAAATGGAAAAATCTTCAATATCAAACTCGCTTAGAATGATGTTTTAAGGCTAGAAGGGAGCTCATGAGATGTTAAAAAGGCTTGTATCAAAAAGTGATAAAAATGGCCTAAAAAAGGGGAATAAGTCAAATAAAGTGGTGGAAAAAAAATCAAATTTTGGGTTAGAGGTCACAAACAAGCCATATGAAATACCAATTTGATTGTAAAATGCATTTTAAAGACAATGGAATCGACACATTTTTGAATTGAGCAATAATTTCATGACTTGCTTTGTAAAAGTGGTTACTTGAAATGTAAGTCACTAATCCAAACCACTTAACAAGACATTTGGAAGGCTATTTTGGTTGGAAACTTCCAAGGGAAGATACATGAACAATCTAGAAATTTCCAAGGGAAGATACATGAATAATCTAGAAAGTTCCAAGGAAAATGGATTTTATTATTTTGGGCTTGGGCTTCATTTCTAGAATATTACAATCATCTCTATAAATGTTTAGAAACTCATTTGAAGCAAGGTTGGTGATTGATTGGAGTTGGATTGGAAGAGAGCATATCAATTTTCAAGAGAGCAAATCAAGTGGTGATTCTTCATTCAAGGCGATTTCGGTTCGATTCGAAGATTGTAGCACTTTCCTTGCATATTGTTGAACGAATTTGAAGCTTTCGGAAGTACGAAAAGAGCCGAAGATACTCCGTTTTGAAACTCCGATCAAGGTATGTAAACCTTCACTTTCCCATGGATTTAGGATGAGACAATTAGAAATTCTCATGCGGTTAGGATCATGAACACCTATGGATGATTTTAGGATTGTTAATTTGGAGATTTTCTTCATTCCCTTTTTCTTTTTATTTTTCTGTTTTGAGGCCTGTTTGCTTTTATTACGTCGAAAATAGTAAAAATGTTCAAGAAATTATGAAATTTTTTCCTACAAATCTTGATTATCTTAAGAAATTTTAGGAGCTGAGTTTGCATTTTTTAGATTTGTTTTGATTTAGTTATGATTTTTCTTTCGTGCTAATATCCATTGGTGTACATAACTGTTCATCTGTTTTGTTTAATTTTGTTCTCCTTAATGCTTCATGATTTTGAGCTGATTTTTGGATATGTTTTAGATGATATGCATAGGGTTCCCCAGAAATTGTATTGGAATTTCTAGACGAATATAAGTTTAGTTTTGAATCCGCTTTTTAGAGCTATCCCTATCTGAATGTTCCCTGGACACTTTATAGGTTTTCCTTTAGAAAGTGACCTTAACTTTATAGTTTGGTTTTAATTTTTTTACCATAGGTTTCTAACATCTTCAGGATAGTGTATAATTTTTCTTAGATATTTGTGGATTGCTTTCCCATTTCTTTTGCATTTTACATTCTGATGAGTATTTTGCATGATGTTTGCTTTGCATATTTGATACCGCTGTTTTGTAGAATTTTGTTCTCTCAATTGGTGATGATTCTTGCTTAGATCTTTTGGTAGATTGTATCTAACACTCGCATGTTCCCTTAGGAATTTTTGTAGATTTTCTAGAGATAATTTGGTTCTGTTTTAGGATTGTCGATTAGGACCTTCCCAATTGATGGTTAACCTTGACCCCTTGCATGTTAGGAATTGTTTAGACCCCTTAGAAATTGATATAGGGTTTGATCTTCGATCTTGATAATATAGATATTAATATACTTTAGGGTTTCCCTTAGGATAATGTGATAAAACTTTAGAATAAAAATGGTAGTAAAAAAATGTTGAAATAGATATGGTGTAATAAAAAACTTAGAATAATTAGGGCTTTGAACATAACATAGGTGCAACAAAACAATTCCTTTTTGGGCTTTTTAGGTTGAATTAGAAGATGAGACTATAGGAGTATTATGGGAAAGTGTAGTAGATCCCTTAGAATAAGTATTAGAATTTCCCCTATTATATTAATATTTAGTATATTTTTGTAATTGTTTGATTGTATGGTGTGCCCGTTTTGGGGTTATTGCTTGTTATTTGGGCTTGTTGGGCTTGCTTGGGGTTTGGGCTTGGCTTGAAGACCATGGATGGTGAAGCATTGAAGACAAAGACAAAGTCAAGGATTGAAGAACAAGTTCAAGAGTTGATGAAGATTGTTGCTTGCTAGGATTGCTGGTTGCTGTTGAAGACTACAGGAACTAGGAGCTAGGTAGAGCTTAGAGTAGAAATTTGATTCTTAAACATGGATGGCTTTGTTTGCCTCCATCCCTCTCTATGATTCAGAGTCTTTCTAGGATACTCAACCCCTTCCTTTGGAAGGCTTGGTGACAGTATCTAAGAGATAGAACTCTTGAGAGAAACATTCTACATTTTGTTAACAGTCTGTTTGCCACCTTTGGTGGTCAACTAACTGTTTAACATCTCAATTCATCCTATTAATTGTTCCTCATCCGGGAGAGTTTGATTTGAAGAAAAGCCATGAAAGATTAAAGATGGAAGTCATTGTTTGAAGATTGTGCTGTTGAAGCTGTGCATGTGACTGCTGCTGTTTGAAGCCCTGCTGCTTGAAGCTGTTGAAGATGATTACTGTTAGAGTTTTCCTCCTTGAAGATAGATGCTTGATGGAAGCTTGTTGATGAAGACTTTTCTTGAAGATGTTGATGGAGCTTGCTGTGTAGAGTTGCTGTTTACGGTTTATTTTTTGCTGTTCAGAAGCTTTTGATGTATTGTTTGAGTTTCTTGACTGTATTGTTTGTTAATTGTCCCCTTGAGATTGAGGTGAAGCTGTTTCACCTTGCTCATTGTTTTCTAGGTTCGAGGAAGAGCAGGACTCCCTTGCCTAGCTTGTACTGCTGCATTCATGCATTTTACTTCTTTACTGTATATATGCTGTTGTTTTTCCGTTTATCCCCTTAGGATCTCTGTTTCTCTCTGCGCAAGAGAGAAATATGACAGACATTAGGTTCTTATCCATGCATGACAACATTAGGTTAGATTTTGATTCCATTTTTTAAACCATAGGTTAGAGTTGTTGTTTCTCTTCTTTCTCAAAACAATCAGAAAAACACAATAAACATTTCAAACACCATAAAAAACAGTTCTTGCGTAAAAGACTGTAAACCAATCAAAAACGTCATTTTTGTCCGCTTGGACCCATAATCAGGAGAAAACCTTTTTCAGAAGGATAAAAACAGTCAAGACAGACTTGTGTCGTACGTAGCCCGAACTACGTTAGCTCTGATCTTTCATGCTGTATGAAAGTACGTAGGCATAGGATGCGATATCCTAGCGAGCAACCTTCCCCTCCTTTCCCGTAGGTAGGCGAACTACGTTGACTCTGATTTCTCGTTCCAGACGGGAATACGTAGGCATAAAGTGCGATACTTTGCCGAGTCATTTTATTTTCTTTTAACCCCAGACCTGTAGAATAGATAGAATAACAATCCGTACTAGAAAATAAGCGTGGATCCCGTCGAGTACGACGGACGTGAGGGGTGCTAATACCTTCCCCTTGCGTAACCGACTCCCGAATCCAGGATTTGGTTGCGATGACCATTCCTTTCCCGTCTTTGCGGTAGGTTTACTTCGAGCGTTTCCTTTCCCTCTGTTGGGATAAATAACGCACGGTGGCGACTTTTCTGTTCAGCCGACGCCGATTTTCGCAGTAGCGACAGCTGGCGACTCTGCTGGGGAGCCAACGTCCCCTGGCTGCTAAGGACTGCGATAGTTCCTTATGCATTTGGGATCCAACGTCCCTTAAGCGAGTCAATCCTAACGTTTGTTTTCCCGTCGAGGAATTTGTATGGATTTACATTTATGTCATTTACCTTCAGCACTATATTATTGATTATTGTTGTTATTGGGGGTTGTGACGGGTGTTCTATTATTGAGAGATAAGCCAGACCTGGGCTTGAGTGTACTTAGAATTAGAGTGGAAAGTAGCGCGCGCCCACTTGCTTTGCAGGTCTTGGTGTCCCGCAAAATTCACACTCAGACGAGGTTCCTCTGGTTGGCCTCCTGTCCCACCCTTTGGGTGGCGTGGGTTGCTGGTTAGTTGAATTGTCGACTCTGGGAACCGATCAATTGGAAGTTGGCTAAGTGAGGCCTCTTCAGGATTTGATGATGCCACTCCTTTTGGGAATCGTATCGTCAACCCTGAAAGTCTGTGACGCCGACGACCGCATAGGATGCCATACCATTGTCAGTTATTAGGACACCTTCCTATGAGAGGGTTGTGGGACTATGCTGGTAACTAGACCTCCAGATACCGGTTTGTTTCTTGATTTGAGATTCAGGATATTTATGGACAGTTGAGGGGTCTATCAGAGACCGGGATTGGAGCTTCGTATTGGGTCTGTCTAAGACCAGAGTTGAGGATTTCTAGATGGTCTGTTTGAGACTTATGATGTGGTTTGGGCTTCTTAGCCATGGCACCTGGTTCCCTTGTTGCATCTATTTGCAGTGCATTGTTGCATAACCATTATCATGTGCATTTCATTAACGTGTGTCTGTGCTGCAGGTGAATTTGCATTTTCCCTAATTCTAGCGTCCGGATTTCTGATTATTGATCATGGCTACAAATTACCAACCCCTGATGTTATTCCCCTGATTGGTTTGATTTCCCTTGCTGAGGAGGATGTCCAGAGAAGCTTCAGGATGAGTTATGGAAGACTGTTGAGGTTGGTTCGTATACCAACTGAGGTTGAGCTGGATGGGCTGTATACATTGATGCAATTTTATGACCCTGCCTTGAGATGCTTCACTTTCAAGGAATTTATTTTGGGGCCCACCTTGGAAGAGTACGCAGAGTTTGTTAAGCTGCCCGTGCAGAATAAGGTTCCTTTCATTCACTTTGACGCTAAGCCTAGGTTGGAAGACTTAGCAAAGGCTTTACACTTGGACGCTTCTGAGCTATTGGTGACTTCTTCGCGCGGGGTTCTAGGCTTCTCCCTCCAGTTCCTGATTGGTAAAGCCCAGGAATACGCCAAGAGTGGATGCTGGATAGTCTTTAATGCTGTGTTGGCTCTGTGCATCTATGGGATAGTATTGTTTCCCAACATCCCAGATTTTGTGGACTTTGACGCCTTTCATTTGTTTGCCGCTGGCAACCCTGTACCCACATTGCTCGGGGATTTCTACCATTCGTTGCATTACAAGAATGAAAAGAGGAGAGGGAAGAGTGTTCACTTTTGTGTGCCATTGCTGAGCATGTGGTTTGAGAGCCACCTTCCTAAGAAAAAACCTTTGGTGGAGGTTGCAGATACAGCTAACTGGCCGAAGCGCCTGATGAGACTCTCTTCTGAAAACATTGATTGGTTTGACAGGGATTTGCTAGGGTCTGAGGTGATTTTCAGTTGCTCTGCATATCCAAACGTGCCTTTGATAGGAAGGAAAGGATGCATAAATTATAATCCATCTCTGTTTGTTCGCCAATTTGGATATGCATTGAAGGATCCACCTAGGGAGGAAGAAGTACAGGAATCTCTGTACTTCACTGGTGATGTGAACGGAGAATTATTAGCCCAACTTCAGCACGCTTGGATACGCATCAACAGGAGAGGGAAACCACTATTGGGAAAGAACGACAGTCAAGCTTACGCACCGTACAAAGCCTAGGTACAAGAAAGAGCAAAACAATTGCTAATGCCGTTTCCAGCTGTACCAGTCCATGTTCCTGTTCCAGCAGAGGAACCAACCACCGTTACCAGGGAAGTATATGAGCAAGTTGTAAAAGAGAAGGAAGCCTTGTTGTTGGCTAATGAAGAATTAGAGAAAGAACTGGCTCAGCTCAGAAGAGAGAAGAATGAAGCTGCATACTCTCTCCAACAACAGACTGAAACAGTAGCTTCGTTGAATGCTAAGCTGGTTGAAGAGAAACAGAAACGGGAGCGTCTGGGAAAGGATTTCAAGAGTTCACATGATATTCTTGAATCAAAGAAAACGGCACTAGACGTAGCTTATCGAGAAATCTCTTCCTTCAGCAAAACGTGGAATGCCACGCTGACCAATAACAAGGAAAGGGAGGACAAACTAAAGCAGCAGATTTCTGACTTGGAACACCAGCTGAAGACTAGCAAGCTCAAGTACGAAGAGGAAGTTATGGCTAGATGGGCTCTTCAGGACGCATTGAATGAGGTAGCCAAACGCAAGAAAGAAGCTCGTTCCCAGAAGAGAAAGGTTGATGATTGCTTTGGGGACGGTGAATGGGAAGAATCTATCGAGGATTTGAAGCGTGTGATCAGGCGGGGTGACACACTGATTGAAGGATTGCTTGCTCAGCCGGACCATCCAAAGACCAAAAGGCTATTGAAGGAGTAAAGGGGCTACGAACCTACTTGACTTGATTTGTATATTGTTGTTTTGAGCTGACTATCACCAGGCCTGTTGGTTGGGGTCATGCCTTCTATTGTACTACCTCACATTGATGTATAACTTTGCCCGATCAGCTATATACAAGTTGTTCCGTCTTCTGTGAATGATTATCAGCCAATTATCACCGCACTATCACGGTACGACGCGACACAGAGCACATGGCACTAGAGTTGGGGAAATAATACGCCCTAACGCACAGACACATATTGCATTGCATGTGCATACATATTGCATTTATCAGCTAATTATTGAAACTGTATCTCATCTTCTGCATCTCGACAGGTTTACAGAATTGCAAGTCAACGTCCTCATATCCCACTCGCACAAACTGTAAGAAGATTATGGATCAAGTACAGCAAGAGATGCAGGAGATGCGGGAGAGGCTCACACAGTTCATGCAAACTATGGAAACGGTTATGAAGGGTCAGGAAAACCTGCAGACTCTGGTGTTGCCGCTATTGGCAAAGACAAATGGAGGTGGTAACGAGGACCACCACTCTGTACAAGTTGAGACTATTCATGGAGGCAGTGTGCATACTCCTCAGCCTGTAGTGAACCCTCCTGTGGTAAATGTGCCGGGCGCGAATGCGAACAACGGGGCTGGCACCAGAAATGGTAACAATGGAGTTGGAAATGAAGTTGTTGTTAATAATGTTGGACTCAAGGATGCCAATCTGGGGGGCGTCAATAATAACGGAGATAATGGTTTCGGAAACGCGGGTTTCGGATACAATGAGCAAGGCTTTGGCTATGGTGGTCAGGATGGCAGGTTTGGCTTTAGATACGACGGTGCTGGTATGGTTAACCAAGGTTATGGAGGAATGGCTAATAATGGTAACGACACTGGATTCGTTAATAATGGGTATGGACCGGCTGGTATCAATCAGGGATACAGAATTAGAGGTCAAGGACCAATGATAAATCAGAATGTATTTGGCCGCAATCAAGGCTTTAGCAATGAAAATGTCAACTGGAACGAAGATCAGCAGGAAGATGCATTCTCTGGTAGAGGTTTTGACGGTCCTGTAGACAACACGCAGCGAATTAAGATGCTCGAGGAGCAGATGAAAGGTGTTGTGAATCAAAGTGCTTCTGGTTTGGACATGACCACGATGGGACTGGTACCCGGTCTGAGGGTACCTTTGAAATTTAAGGCTCCAACTTTTGACAAGTACAAGGGAGATACTTGGCCCAAGGTTCATGTGCGGTCGTACTATAGAAGAATGTCGGCTTATTCGAATGACGAAAGAATGCTGATGCATTTCTTTCAGGACAGTTTGTCTGGTCCTTCTCTTGAATCGTACATGGGGTTAGAGCCTACCCAGATAAAGACTTGGAAATAGTTGGCCGACGCATTTGTGGCGCATTATAAATACAATAGTGACTTGGCCCCGAATCGGATCCAGTTACAGGGTTTGTCCCAAAAGAAAGATGAAAGCTTCAAGGAATACGCGCAGAGATGGCGCGATATGGCCGCACGAGTTCATCCTCCGCTGGATGACAAAGAGATGAATGATATGTTCGTAGGGACATTTACTGGTGTGTTTTATGATAAGCTGTTCCATACTTCCTTGGGTAGTTTCTCGGACCTAGTCTTGATGGGTGAGAAAATCGAAAGTAATATTAAAGTGGGCATATTCCGTGCTGAGGAATCCACTTCATCGGGAAATAACAGAAAAGGTTATGGTGGTTGCCGTCAGGGTGACACGAGTGCAGTATTCGGAGGCCGAGGCTGAGGCCGAGGTAGAGGACGTAATCAGTACAATCATCCGCAACAGGTGGCAAGTGTCACAATTCCATTCCCTCAGCAATCAGTACCGTTACAGCAGATACCGCCGCAACAACAACCACAACAACAACAACAGCAGCAGAGACCTAACCAGGGTCAAAGGAGATTTCCTAACACGAGGCCGAAGAGGGTTTTTGATGTACCTCCTTATACATATGCGGAATTGCTTCAAACATTGCTGGGTTTGAATTTAGTAGAAAAGAGGACCATGGCGCCAATGACGGGTACCCCTCCATTTGGCTTTGATACGAATAAGAAATGCGAGTTTCACTCCAGAGCTCCTGGCCACGACATAGAGACGTGTCATGCCTTCAAGCATGTGGTACAAGATCTGCTAGATAGCAAAGCCATCAATTTCGGGCAAGCTGGCCCAAATATCTTGAATTCACCTATGCCCAACCATGGGGCAAATGCTGTGTTGACAGAGGAAGAGCTGAATTTGGTATTGAGTGTCGATGAGCTCAAGACTCCACTGTGCGAGGTTAAAAGCAAATTGTTGAGAGGAGGTGTTCATCCGGGCTGTGATGAGTATTGTCTGGATTGCTGGGCTCAAGATGGGGGCTGCATTGAGTTGAAAAGAGGTATTCAGGCTTTGATGGACGAGGGTAGATTACAGTTTGACAGCACAGCCGTTGAGAAACCTGCGGAGGTTATGATGGATGAGGCTAATGATGTAGCGATGGTGACTATCCCACGAAAGACGATTACTATAACGGCGCCAGCCAGGCGGCCAATGATCACCATCACAAAAGCGGGGCCTGTCCCGTATGAAAATACTAAAGCCGTACCCTGGACCTACGGGTTGGAAGCCTACTGCAATGGCGAGAAGATAGAATTGAATAAGCAACCAGCTGAATTTGTTGACAACGTTGTTGGAACTGGTGGGATGACTCGAAGTGGAAGGATCTTTGTGTCACCAGAGGTAGAAGCTCAGCGTTTGGCTCGAGGAAAAGAAAAAGTGAACGAGGGTATACCTGTACAGAGGAATGAGAAGGAAACGTCACTGAAGGATGTAGAGGAGTTTATGCGCCTAATTAGAAAAAGCGACTACAAGATTGTCGAGCACTTGCAACAAACACCATCGAAGATATCCATACTATCATTGTTGTTATGCTCCGAAGCACATCGGAATGCATTGTTGAAGATTTTGGATACTTCATTCGTACCTCAGGATGTGTCTGTCAACCAGTTGGAAGGGGTACTGGCCCATGTGAACGCCGGTCACAGTTTGGGATTCACTGATTTTGATTTGACCCCAAGGGGGAGAGAACACAACATGGCGCTGCATGTTTCTGTTGAATGTCGGGGCACGGTTATGTCCCACGTATTGGTAGATACAGGATCTTCTTTGAACGTACTTCCCAAAAAGGCCATGATGAAGCTAGACATCCGGGGAATCATCTGTACACCGAGTGATTTGGTGGTTCGGGCATTTGACGGCACCCGAAGATCGGTGTTTGGATCGATAACGTTACCCTTGCAAGTGGGACCAGAGGTATTTGAAATGGAGTTTTACATTATGGACATTCACCCCGCGTACAGTTGCTTACTAGGACGCCCGTGGATACATGGTGCTGGGGCAGTTACCTCTACTTTGCACCAGAAATTGAAGTATATGGTGGGTGACAGTGTCGTTACCGTCTATGGAGAGGAGGATATCTTGGTGAGTCACTTGTCCTCATTCAAATACATCGAGGTTGATGGTGAAATTCATGAGACGCCCTGCCAGGGGTTTGAAAGTTTGAAAATCAAGGATAAAGCTCCAGTCGTTAGTAAAGCGCCGAAAGTGGCCGTATCCTCGTACAAAGAAGCGCATGCTTTAGTGCAAGCAGGAGAGACGAAGGGTTGGGGTCGTGTACTAGACATACCTGTGAAGCTAGACAGGTTCGGACTGGGTTATCACCCGTCATCATCAGCTCCCATTGCAGGGGGACCAAAATTCAAAGGGCCAGTGACGATCACGTCCAGTGGGGTTCGTTTTGAAGCCATCAATGCTATCTCCGATTCAGAGGAGGGGGATAGTGACTGTGACATGGATGCTTGGATCCGGCCAAGCGTGCCGGGGCAAGGGCTATGCAACTGGTCAATTCGGGAATTTGTTCCCGTGACTACAAAACAGTAATTTCTTTGTTTTTCAATTGTTGAATAATCTGGTGTCCTGCCCGAGGCATCGTGACTTTGCTTAGGGTTACTCTTTTATGTACATTGTGATGTTTAGATCATTAAATAAAAAGGCGTTTTTTGTTGCATGCAAATATTGTGCTCTCTGTCTTTCCTGTTTTTGTTTTACAATAAAACGGCAACGTGGTTACTCGCTTTATGCACATTTTGAAGCATTTAACCATTCCTTTTGCAGGATAATATTTTCAGATGACACCATCGAACAGCCTATGACTCATTTCGACTTTGAGCACCCGGTATTTCAGGCCGAAGAGGAGGTTGTCGAAGATGGCGAAGTTCCAGAAGAATTGACCTGGTTGTTAAAACAAGAGGAACGAATCATTCTGCCTCATGAGGAAATTATTGAAATCATCAATCTCGGGTCGGAAGGGATTGAAAGGAACATCCGTATAGGAGCTGCGCTGCAGAGCGACGTCAAGCGAAGATTGGTTGAGATGCTCAGAGAGTACAGTGATGTATTCGCTTGGTCGTACGAAGACATGCCTGGGCTGGACACGGATATGGTTGTGCACCGTTTGCCACTAAAAGAAGAATGCCTGCCGGTTAAGCAGAAGCTTCGCAGAACTAGGCCTGATATGGCAGTGAAAATTAAGGAGGAGGTCTAAAAGCAGTGGGATGCCAGTTTCCTAGCTGTTACAAAGTATCCCTCATGGGTTGCTAATATTGTACCAGTGCTGAAAAAGGATGGTAAAGTCAGAATGTGCGTGGACTACCGTGATCTAAACAAAGCAAGCCCAAAAGATGATTTTCCACTTCCTCACATCGATGTGCTGGTTGACAACACTGCTCAATTCTCCGTATTCTCTTTCATGGATGGCTTCTCGGGCTACAATCAGATTAAAATGGCGCCCGAAGACATGGAGAAGACCACTTTCATAACACCGTGGGGAACATTTTGTTACAAAGTGATGCCCTTCGGACTGAAAAATGCTGGGGCAACATATCAAAGAGCGATGACTACTCTCTTTCATGACATGATGCATAAAGAGATTGAAGTATATGTAGATGATATGATTGCCAAATCCCAGACGGAGGAAGAACATTTGGTAAATCTGCTGAAGCTATTCAAGAGGCTTAGGAAGTTCAGGTTGAGACTGAACCCTAATAAATGCACCTTCGGGGTGAGATCGGGTAAACTGCTGGGGTTTATCGTGAGCGAAAAAGGAATAGAGGTGGATCCTACAAAGATCAAAGCAATACAAGAGATGCCAGCGCCTAAAACAAAAAAAGAAGTACGAGGATTTTTAGGGAGACTGAACTACATTGCCAGGTTCATATCTCACTTGACAGCTACGTGTGAGCCATTATTCAAGCTGTTGAAAAAAGGCCAGGCTGTAACATGGAATGAAAATTGTCAAAAGGCGTTCGATAAAATAAAACAGTATTTGCAGGAGCCTCCTATTTTGATACCTCCAGTGGCAGGGAGACCCTTGATTATGTATTTGACGGTTCTTGAGGGAAGTATGGGTTGTGTTCTCGGTCAACACGATGAGACAGGAAGAAAAGAGCATGCGATATACTACCTGAGTAAGAAGTTTACTGAATGTGAATCTCGATACTCAATGCTCGAAAAAACTTGTTGCGCGCTAGCCTGGGTCGCCAAGCGTTTGAGGCAATACATGCTGAACCATACAACCATGCTCATCTCAAAGATGGATCCTATTAAATACGTATTCGAAAAGCAGGCATTATCGGGGAGAATTGCCCGTTGGCAGATGGTTTTGACCGAATACGACATCCAGTATGTCTCACAGAAGGCTATAAAGGGGAGTGTATTATCTGAGTATTTGGCAGAGCAGCCTATTGAGGACTACCAATCGATGAGGTTTGATTTTCCTGACGAGGATATCATGTACCTGAAGACGAAAGATTATGAAGAACCGTTGTCGGACGAAGGACCAGAGTTGGGTTCAAAATGGCAGTTGATCTTTGCGAGATATCATTTGCAGATATGGAATCCCCGAGCGGATAATTACCGACAACGGTTCGAACTTAAATAACATAATGATGAAGGAGCTGTGTCAGAGTTTTAAGATCGAGCATCACAACTCTTCTCCTTATCGACCCAAGATGAATGGCGCTGTTGAGGCGGCCAATAAGAATATAAAGAAGATTGTTCAGAAGATGGTGGTGACCTATAAGGACTGGCATGAGATGCTACCTTTTGCTTTGCACGGTTATCGTACGACGGTACGCACATCAACCGGGGCAACCCCGTTCCCGTTGGTATATGGAATGGAAGCAGTGTTACCACTGGAAGTTGAGATTCCTTCCCTGAGGGTATTACGAGATGTCCAACTGGACGAGGCAGAATGGGTGAGAGACAGGTTGAACCAGCTGAGTTTAATGGATGAGAAGAGGTTAGCTTCTCTAGAATATGGTCGTTTGTACCAGAGCCGAATGAAGAAAGCGTATGATAAAAAGGTACATCCTCGGAGCTTTCAGACGGGCGACCTTGTGCTAAAGAGGATTCTCCCGCCACAGGCAGATCACAGGGGCAAGTGGACCCCCAACTACGAAGGGCCATACGTTGTCAGAAAAGTGTTTTCAGGAGGAGCTTTGTTGTTGTCCACCATGGACGGTGAGGACTTTACATCGCCTGTGAATTCGGACGCAGTTAAAAAATACTTTGCTTGAAATTGACCCGCTGGACAAAAAAGGAGAGTCCAGGCAAAAATGGGGCATCCTGGCGAACCAAAAACAGAATAAAAGGTTCGGGCAAAAGTTAGGGATAAAATTGAAAAAATGTACACCCGCGAAGTCGAAAACCTACACTGGGCGGCTTCGGCAAAAAAAGGGTATCCCGGTGAATTGAAAACCCGTAAAGGGTGGTTCACGCAAAAGTTAGGGATTTGAAAAGCAAATGACTGTGGTCCGAATTTGATAATGCATTGCACATTGGTGTCGGAGAATACTTGAGGATTCGTTTATTAGATACAACCTCTTCGGAAAGTTGAATACCGGGAAAGCGCCAGAGTCAGGCGAGTCATAGGAGGATCAGCTCATGGTGTTTGTCTGCATCCCGTTGCCGACATGTGTACATATTTGTGTTAGTATTTATGCTTCATGTGCATACTTGTGTACTTGTTTGTGCGTAGCTACCTCTTTTAAGGAGTTACATCCAATGTACAAAACTCCGCCTATTTAGAGGCCCTATCAGTAAAACATGTTATTCAGTACTCGATATTTGTTCTTTATTGTTTTGTATGTGAAAAAACGCCGACTGTTTTGACAAAACTAGCATGTACATAACGGTGTTGGCCCTTGCCAATAATTGCTAAAACTTTGAATTGACTGAAATGATGTCACGAATGCTAACCCGAATAGATTCGGTTGTATGGACTTGTTTTGTCGCGTTTGTGCTGTTTTGCAGGGTCCTTGCCTGTTTGAAGCAATCGAAAGAGAATTACTATGGCCTAGCCAGGGCATTGGATGAAAGATGTGATTACAGTTGATGTAAATCCCCACGCAGGTCGTGTTCCCGGAAGTGGAAATGAGACTCCCCTTTATTGAAGGACAAGATTAATTCCCCAGAAGAGTATCTTAATAGAGATGTTTCCGGCAAGGTGGTAATCCCCACAGAATTGAGCATGTGTAGATGCAATCCCCAGTTGAGAAGGTTCTCAAGATGGATGACCAAGTCAAAATTGGTTCAGAAAGATGGTTTTTCTTTTTCCCCCGCAGGGTCAGTTATTTCCAACAAGAGTTGATGATCTCAAGATTGTGATTTGTATTCAGACATTATGATTTCCTCCACAAGGACTTTCTATCCCGAGCAGAGTTGTTTAGCCTCAGAGTAGTGATTCCAGGTTGGCAGGCTGTGCTCAGACAGTGTACATTCCTCAAGGAAGATCCATTATCCCCAGTAGGGTCGTCTACTCTCTCCAGTAGAGGTTTCCTTCCCAGTAGGATCCTTTATTCTCCCCCCAGCGGAGCCAGTTTTGTCTCCAAGAGAGTCGTTTCTTCCCCCCAGCGGAGTTCTCTCTATTCAGCAAGAATTTTCTTTCCTCCCAGTGGAAATTAAAGTTCAGATCTCTCCCAGCAGAGTTGGTTGTATGTCCTGGCATTTATTTTGCCAGAATACTTCGTGATACCCGTTCACTCCCCAGCATGGCGTTATTTGTCCTCAACAGCAAGGATTGGTGAAGCAAGCTCGTCAGAGCTTATCCCCAGCAGCTTGAACCTGCATTTGCATCGACATATAGTGTCATATTTGCATCCACCAAATAAAACGCGTAGCATTTCTATATTGTATAGAGCATTACGCCATTATCAAACATACACATTTTGAAGCATAGATCAGGTTGATTGACTCTTTGCTTTCAGGTATTTTCTCAATAGGAGTATGGAGTTCTAAAGATCAGATGGTACTAGACAATCGAGGTCTTGCCCGGAGACGTGTGATGTAGTCCCGTTTAGTGTTCCCCACAGAGTTGCCAATTGAGGCATTGTTGTACCCGGCCAGCAGGATGTTTTTTCAAGATTGTTGTGCATTGGCACGAGGTTTTCACGAAATCAAAATTCTGAGGTGGTCACTTGGTATTGACGCGAGTGTTTGACAGTTATTCTCGGAACATCCCCCAGCGGAGTTAGTTACTGCAAAGAATAGGCAAAAAAGCTATGTCCGAGAAGAAGAATTTCCTGTGTGATGGGCAGATGAATTCAAAGTTCCTGTGTGATGGGCAGAAGAAGACATTCCTGTGTGATGGGCAGATGAAGTCAGAACTCATGTGTGATGGGCAGAATTCAAAGTTCCTGTGTGATGGGCAGACGAAGACATTCTTGTGTGATGGGCAAAAGTCAAAGTTCCTGTGTGATGGGCAGACGAAGACATTCCTGTGTGATGGGCAGATGAAGTCAGAATTCCTGTGTGATGGGCAGAAGTCAAAGTTCCTGTGTGATGGGCAGACGAAGACATTCCTGTGTGATGGGCAGAAGTCAAAGTTCCTGTGTGATGGGCAGACGAAGACATTCCTGTGTGATGGGCAGAAGTCAAAGTTCCTGTGTGCTGGGCAGACAAAGACATTCCTGTGTGATGGGCAAAAGTTAAAGTTCCTGTGTGATGGGCAGAAGTCAGAATTCCTGTGTGATGGGCAGATGAAGACGTTCCTGTGCGATGGGCAGACAAAGTCGTTCCTGTGTGATGGGCAGACGAAGACGTTCCTGTGTGATGGGCAGATGAAGGTTTTTCTGTGTAATGGGCAGATTAGGATTTTCAGTAAAGTGGATAGAAGTATGTTCCCGTGTCAGATAGGCGGATGACGATTTCTTTGCAGTTATACACAAAGGTGTGTTCCCGTTTCGGATAGGCGGATGAAGAGTTTGTGTGACATAAGCAAGAGGTGCGTTCCCGTTTCGGATAGGCGGATGATTTCCTCGTAGGGAGCATAGTATGTGTCCCATGACAAGATAGAGCTGCATTCTTACAAAAGTCTTCTTCCGGTGAAGCCACTAAGGATTGTTCCAGTATTGACAGAATAGTGATGAAGTCGGATCAGTAAAAAAATTTTTCCCCAAGTAGTGGTGTAATTGTTTTGCAGTTGGCAAATTTCCGGGTTTATTGGTATTCAACCATTTCGTACCTCGATTGTCTGAAGGCTCCGGGCGTTTCACCCAGTCGGGTCCAAATCGTTTGAATAGGGGCAGCTGTTGCACCCCAAAATTTGACCAACTTATTTCACCTGATTTTATGTTTCATAGCTTTAGCATTTCAATATTAGGTCATATTAGGTCATGTACATAATTCATTCATCTGCATAGCATAGCATGGGCAAGCCATCTAACAAGGTACCGAGTGCCATTCTTATCTCTATGAGCCTATCAAGAGGTTCTTATTCAAAATTTAAGCCTATGCAAGTCATCAGAAAGGAATTGAAGCTTGAGAAGTTAGTGGACCAATCAGTGGGTTTTTCTCCTATCTTGAGGGGGTTTGAAGACTATCAAAGAGATTGTGGGCTATGAATTGAGGGCATGGAATGTATATAGACATCATGGAAGACCTAGAGGGTCATTTTTAGAGTGAGACAAGTCATTGATGCAATTACAAGAACTACAGTTGAAGACAGTCAATTAGGGTTTCATCTGGGTCAACCCTAGGTCAACCCTAGGTCAAATACTTGATTGAAGGGACATCAAGGCCTGTTTGAAGAATGGGGGATCCATCATTTGATATGTGGATATGGATGTGGTGTTGTGCCAAAGAGAAATCAAAAGAAATCAAGAAGAAGAGAAGTTTCTAAATTAGGGTTTCAGTGTAAAATCCCCTGATTTAGGGAAAACTTCCAAGCAGAATAATTCAAGATACAAGTCTCTAATGGATCTTTGGCCAACATGGAACTTTTAGATTATCTCAAGACCTTTAATTTGAGTGGTGGAAGGCATCAAGGAGATTTGTAGAACTCAAGTTATGGTTCTTGCAAGTTACAGGTCATTAGAGGCATCTGAAATTTGTCTGTGAAAGTTACTTGACTTCTCAGCAACTTTTGCCCCATAAGGATTTTTAAAATGGATCTTTGGCCAACATGAAAGTTGTTCCTCATAATCGTAGCTTTCTAGAAAGGTATGGTATGCCTCAATCTGATTTGTGGAGCTCTACTTATGATCTTGACAAGCCAAGGGCATTTTGGGCATTTGGAGGTTATAAGTCATTTCAAGCATAAGGCCATATCTCCTACTTCCAAGCTTCAAATGGAAATATCTTCAACATCAAACTCGCTTAGAATGATGTTTTAAGGCTAGTAGGGAGCTCATGAGATGTTAAAAAGGCTTGTATCAAAAAGTGATAAAAATGGCCTAAAAAAGGGGAATAAGTCAAATAAAGTGGTGGAAAAAAAATCAAATTTTGGGTTAGAGGTCACAAACAAGCCATATGAAATACCAATTTGATTGTAAAATGCATTTTAAAGACAATGGAATCGACACATTTTTGAATTGAGCAATAATTTCATGACTTGCTTTGTAAAAGTGGTTACTTGAAATGTAAGTCACTAATCCAAACCACTTAACAAGGCATTTGGAAGGTTATTTTGGTTGGAAACTTCCAAAGGAAGATACATGAACAATCTAAAAATTTCCAAGGGAAGATACATGAATAATCTAGAAAGTTCCAAGGGAAATGGATTTTATTATTTTGGGCTTGGGCTTCATTTCTAGAATATTCCAATCATCTCTATAAATGTTTAGAAACTCATTTGAAGCAAGGTTGGTGATTGATTAGAGTTGGATTGGAAGAGAGCATATCAATTTTCAAGAGAGCAAATCAAGTGGTGATTCTTAATTCAAGGAGATTTCGGTTCGATTCGAAGATTGTAGCACTTTCCTTGCATATTGTTGAACGAATTTGAAGCTTTCGAAAGTACGAAAAGAGCCGAAGATACTCCGTTTTGAAACTCCGATCAAGGTATGTAAACCTTCACTTTCCCATGGATTTAGGATGAGACAATTAGAAATTCTCATACGGTTAGGATCATGAACACCTATGGATGATTTTAGGATTGTTAATTTGGAGATTTTCTTCATTCCCTTTTTCTTTTTCTTTTTCTGTTTTGAGGCCTGTTTACTTTTATTACATCGAAAATAGTAAAAATGTTCAAGAAATTATGAAATTTTTTTCTACAGATCTTGATTATCTTAAAAAATTTTAGGAGCTGAGTTTTCATTTTTTAGATTTTTTTTGATTTAGTTATGATTTTTCTTTCGTGCTAATATCCATTGGTGTATATAACTGTTCCTCTGTTTTGTTTAATTTTGTTCTCCTTAATGCTTCATGATTTTGAGCTTATTTTTGGATATGTTTTAGATGATATGCATAGGGTTCCGCAGAAATTTTATTGGAATTTCTAGACGACTCTAAGTTTATTTTTGAATCCGCTTTTTAGAGTTATCCCCATCTGAATGTTCCCTGGACACTTTATAGTTTTTCCTTTAGAAAGTGACCTTAACTTTAGAGTTTGGTTTTAATTTTTTTACCATAGGTTGATAACATCTTCAGGATATTGTATAATTTTTCTTAGATTTTTGTGGATTGTTTTCCCATTTATTTTTCATTTTACATTCTGATGAGTATTTTGTATGATGTTTGCTTTGCATAATTGATACCGCTTTTTTGTAGACTTTTGTTCTCTCAATTGGTTATGATTCTTGCTTAGATATTTTGGTAGATTGTAGCTAACACTCGCATGTTCCCTTAGGAATTTTTGTAGATTTTCTAGAGGTAATTTGGTTCTGTTTTAGGGTTGTCGATTAGGACCTTCCCAATTGATGGTTAACCTTGACCCCTTGCATGTTAGGAATTGTTTAGACCCCTTAGAAATTGATGTAGGGTTTGATCTTCGTTCTTGATAATATAGATATTAATATACTTTAGGGTTTCCCTTAGGATAATGTGATAAAACTTTAGAATAAAAATGGTAGTAAAAAAATGTTGAAATAGATATGGTGTAATAAAAAACTTAGAATAATTAGGACTTTGAACATAACATAGGTGCAACAAAACAATTCCTTTTTGGGCTTTTTAGGTTGAATTAGAAGATGGGACTATAGGAGTATTATGGGAAAGTGTAGTAGATCCCTTAGAATAAGTATTAGAATTTCCCCTATTATATTAATATTTAGTATATTTTTGTAATTGTTTGATTGTATGGTGTGCCCGTTTTGGGGTTATTGCTTGTTATTTGGGCTTGTTGGGCTTGCTTGGGGTTTGGGCTTGGCTTGAAGACCATGGATGGTGAAGCATTGAAGACAAAGACAAAGTCAAGGATTGAAGAACAAGTTCAAGAGTTGATGAAGATTGTTGCTTGCTAGGATTGCTGGTTGTTGTTGAAGACTACAGGAACTAGGAGCTAGGTAGAGCTTAGAGTAGAAATTTGATTCTTAAACATGGATGACTTTGTTTGCCTCCATCCCTCTCTATGATTCATAGTCTCTCTAGGATACTCACCCCCTTCCTTTGGAAGGCTTGGTGACAGTATCTAAGAGATAGAACTCTTGAGAGAAACATTCTACATTTTGTTAACAGTCTGTTTGCCACCTTTGGTGGTCAACTAACTGTTTAACATCTCAATTCATCCTATTAATTGTTCCTCATCCGGGAGAGTTTTATTTGAAGAAAATCCATGAAAGATTAAAGATGGAAGTCATTGTTTGAAGATTATGCTGTTGAAGTTGTGCATGTGACTGCTGCTGTTTGAAGCCCTGCTGCTTAAAGCTGTTGAAGATGATTACTGTTAGAGTTTTCCTCCTTGAAGATAGATGCTTGATGGAAGCTTGTTGATGAAGACTTTGCTTGAAGATGTTGATGGAGCTTGCTGTGTAGAGTTGCTGTTTACGGTTTATTTTTTGCTGTTTAGAAGCTTTTGATGTATTGTTTGAGTTTCTTGACTGTATTGTTTGTTAATTGTCCCCTTGAGATTGAGGTGAAGCTGTTTCACCTTGCTCATTGTTTTCTAGGTTCGAGGAAGAGCAGGACTCCCTTGCCTAGCTTGTACTGCTGCATTCATGCATTTTACTGCTTTACTGTATATATGCTGTTGTTTTTCCGTTTATCCCCTTAGGATCTCTGTTTCTCTCTGCGCAAGAGAGAAATATGACAGACATTAGGTTCTTATCCATGCATGACAACATTAGGTTAGATTTTGATTCCCTTTTTTAAACCATAGGTTAGAGTTGCTGTTTCTCTTCTTTCTCAAAACAATCAGAAAAACACAATAAACATTTCAAACACCATAAAAAACAGTTCTTGCGTAAAAGACTGTAAACCAATCAAAAACGTAATTTTTGTCCGCTTGGACCCATAATCAGGAGAAAACCTTTTTCAGAAGGATAAAAACAATCAAGACAGACTTGTGTCGTACGTGGCCCGAACTACGTTTGCTCTGATCTTTCATGTTGTATGAAAGTACGTAGGCATAGGATGCGATATCCTAGCGAGCAACCTTCCCCTCCTTTCCCGTAGGTAGGCGAACTACGTTGACTCTGATTTCTCGTTCCAGACGGGAATACGTAGGCATAAAGTGCGATACTTTGCCGAGTCATTTTATTTTCTTTTAACCCCAGACCTGTAGAATAGATAGAATAACAATCTGTACTAGAAAACAAGCGTGGATCCCGTCGAGTACGAAAGACGTGAGGGGTGCTAATACCTTCCCCTTGCGTAACCGACTCCTGAATCCAGGATTTGGTTGCGATGACCATTCCTTTCCCGTCTTTGCGGTAGGTTTACTTCGAGCGTTTCCTTTCCCTCTGTTGGGATAAATAACGCACGGTGACGACTCTTCTGTTCAGTCGGCGCCGATTTTCGCAGTAGCGACACTTTCTTCCAAGAATCTCGTGCCTACTCTTTTAGGGGACTTGTATCATTCAACGCATTACAAGAACAAGAAAAGAAGAGGAAAGTTGGTCTCTTGTTGCGCAAGGTTGCTGCATAAGTGGTTTGTTGATCACCTTCCTCGCTCAGGAGCTTTTGTGAATTCCGCGAACTCATCTGAATGGTCAAAGAGGCTTATGGGATTAACGGAGAAGAATATTGTCTGGTTCAATCGAGACTTGCTGGGTCGGAGCTTATTTTCAGTTGTGGTAGCTTTCCTAATGTGCCTTTGATAGGGAGGAAAGGCGGTATCAATTATAATCCTTCTCTTGCTGTGAGACAATTCGATTATGCTTTAAAAGGACCTCCGAAAGAAGAGGAAGTGCAGGAATCTCTGTACTTCACAGGTGTAGCTGATCCGTGTATCTCGGCCCGATTTGTGGACGCTTGGGGTAAAATTCACAAGAAGGGAAAGCTTTCTTTGGGCAAAGGATATTGTAGAGCCTATGATCTATATTCGGATTGGATTCAGAAGAGGGTTGAAGAGGTACTGTTGGCGTTTCCCGTTGAAGCACCGTTGTATCCCTTAGTCATTGAGCCGCCTACAACTGTTGATATCTCGAGGTATACCAAGCTTTGGGCAGAGAAGGAAGAGTTGCTCAAAGAGAACGAAGAGTTGAAGCAGGAAATTAGTCAGCTGAAGCACGATAAGGGTGAAGTTGTGTATTTGGCCAAGACAAATGCAGAATTATTGACTAAGTTGAAGGTAGAACTTGCTGATCAGGTACAAGCACGGAAGCAAGTCGGTCTTGATCTGAAAAGCACTTGTGATGTTCTGAGAAATAAGAAGGAGGATTTAGATAGAGCCTATATGAAGAAATCCAAATTCAATGAGCAATGGAATACTACCTTGACTGCCAACAAGAGTAGAGAAGATCAACTTTGTGTTCAGGTCGATAAGTTGAAAGCACAATTCAAGGCTAATGAGAGAGAGGTATTGCTAGTTCCGCAGGAGTACGATCGAGCAGAAATACCAAGAGACTTTGTCAGCACTTGAAGAGTTCAAGATTCGTGCAGAGGTGAAGAAACCCAGGCTTGAGGATACCTTTGGTGAAGATGCTTGAGAGGATCATTGTCATTATCTCTGGGAGGTGATACGCAAGTGGGAGGTCCTCATCTGAGAGTTGATGGAGAGGCCAGACCATCCAGATACGATGGAGATGCTTGAGGAGTCTCAGGAGTAGCGTAGAAATCATGGCTACTAGGAGTTTTATCTTTTGTAGTTTCATTTGATTTTGTATCTTGATCACCACCGGAGATGTTGGATGAGATCGATACCTCTTTGTGTATGGATATTGCTCATTTGGTTATATTGTTTCAGCTTTACTTGATATATGAGAAGATTTATTGTGAAGTTTTTATCCATCTCTTCTATTCTTGTTTATTGAAACCGGAATCAAGGGGGAAGATCTCCCTGTGCATACATAGACATGTTTGCTTTTTGCATCTTGCATTCTCATTTGCATTACAGGTTGTTCTTGGTGGCCTTGTGTTCTTATCTCTGCTTGGTTTTCTTCAGTTCAGGATTGAGGAATTCATCTTCCACAGGTACTCTACTCGAGGGAATCAACAGAAGGTGGTGGATCAGGTTCAGGCAGAATTGCAGGAGGTTAGGGCTCGTATGGCCCAATTCATGGAACTGATGCAGACTGTCGCCAGTGGAAAGGAACAGTTGAGAACTCTCGTCCAACCGTTTATAGCACGGGTTGATGAAGACGGTGTTTGCACAGGGGGGATGGTGTTGTTCATCCTCCGGTTGGTGGGTTTATTCCTCAAGGTATTCCTACTATTGTTGTACCTCTGGGCGGAGGAGTTGCTGGTGAGAACGGTAATATTGCTGGTAATGGCAGTGTGTGCACTGTGCGCGGGGTTGCTGGTCCTCATTGGGAGGATAATCAGGATGATATATTTTATGTGAAAGATCTGGAGGGCGGTTTGCCAACTGAAGCTGACCGAAGGTTCAAACTGATTGAGGAGAAAATGAGATCATTGGAGAATCAGATCTCTTTGGGCTTGGATATGTCTGATCTTGGTTTGGTTCCTGGGGTCAGGATTCCCCCCAAATTTAAGGTGCCCGATTTCGATAAGTACAAAGGAACGACTTGCCCCAGAGTACACATTCGGGAATACTTCAGAAAAATGTCTGCCTATTCCAGTGATGAAAAGTTGTTGATGTATTTCTTCCAGGATAGTCTGGCAGGAGCTTCGTTGGAATGGTATATGGTGCTTGAGAGAACCCATATTCATAGCTGGAAAGAGTTAGCTGAGGCTTTTGTGCGTCACTATCAATATAATAGTGATCTAGCACCCAATCGGGTACAATTGCAGAGTCTGTCGCAGAAAAATTCTGAGAGTTTCAAAGAATACGCCCAGAGGTGGCGGGATCTGGCTACAAGGGTACAACCCCCTATGGTGGAAAGGGAGTTGATAGACTTGTTTATGGCTTCGTTACCAGGTGTATACTTCGAGAAGATGATAGGCTGCATGCCTGCAGGGTTTTCTGATTTGGTGATTGCCGGTGAGCGAATTAAAAGTGGAATCAAGTCTGGTAAGATTTCCAATGGTGGTGGATCCTCTTCGGGAGGAACGAAGAAGCCGTATTCTACAAACCCCAAGAGAAGGGAGGGGAATGCAAATTCTATCTCGCATAAAGTTAAGGGTAGAGCTCAGTCTCGTCAGCATCATCAGGTTGCTACCGTCAATATTCCGGCCGCAGCTCCGCAGCAAGGCAACACTCAGCGACCTTATCCTGCTAGGCGCCGGATGCCTGACAGACAATTCACAAATCCCCCGATACCATATTCTCAGTTATTACAACGGTTTTTGCAGTTACAATTGGTGCAGAAGAGGATCTTGGCTCCTCTTACAAGTATACTGCCTCTTGGCTACGATGCAAACGCTCATTGTGATTTTCACTCTGGCACCCCAGACTATGACATTGACCATTGTAAAGCTTTTAAGCATAAGGTCCAGGGTTTGCTCGATTCTAAAGCTATTAACTTCACCAAAGAGAGGCCCAATGTTACTCAGAACCCGATGCCGAATCATGGGGTGGAAGCATCCAATGCCGTTATTGAGGGTGAGAAGTTGAATCTGATAACTGATGTTGAAGATTTAAAAACTCTGCTGGGTTTTGTGAAAGCTTGTTTGTTGAAGAAGGGAGTATTTCCTGGTTGTTCAGCTGACTGCTCAGAATGTGAAGCGCAGCCTGAGGGTTGTGATCTTTTGAAGAGGGGTATTCAGAGAAGGATTGATGAAAGTTGTTTGTTGTTTGACAAAGTTGTGAAGGAAGATGCCGAGCACAAGGTGAGTGATGACGGAGATGAAATTGCCACTATTTCCATTCCATACCGGACTATCAATATTTCAGCGTCTGCTAGGCCAGCTCCGGTGACCATTACTATACCAGGGCCCATGTCGTACGAGAGCACTAGAGCAATCCCATGGAACTATGGAGGATAATTGTTCTGTAATGGGAAGAAACAAGAATAGATAGAATCTGCAAGCGGAAGTTCATCGGTTGAGAACATTGTCGGTGCCGGAGGTATTACCAGAAGTGGTAGGGTCTTCTCTCCACCAGAGGTTGTTGCTGATAAGAATGACAGGGGTAAGCATAAGGTTGTGATTGAAGAGAATGCCCAACCCCAGGTTGTTATTGATGATCTTTCAAAGGATACAGAGGAATTTATGAGGTTAATTCGGAAGAGTGACTACAAAATTGTGGATCACTTGAATCAAACTCCGTCAAAGATTTCTATCTTGTCATTGTTGATGAGTTTGGAGGCGCATCACAACGCTCTGCTGAAAGTCTTGAATGCAGTGTACGTACCCCAGGAGATTTTTGTTAATCAGTTGGAGGGGGTCGTCGCTCACGTGAATGTCGGTAATGGGCTTGACTTTACTGATTTAGATTTGACTCCTACTGGGAGGAATCATAACCGTGCTCTGCACATATCGTTGGAGTGTAAAGGATCTCTGATGTCACATGTCTTGGTTGATACGGGGTCATCCCTCAATGTGCTTCCGAAGAAGGCATTGATGAAATTGGACATCCAGGGTCTGTTGCGCACGCCCAGTGATCTGGTGGTTAGGGCTTTTGATGGATCAAAGAGATCAGTATTTGGAGAAATCACGCTGCCTATTCAGATAGGGCCGGAGGTCTTTGATGCAACCTTCTATATTATGGATATCCAGCCAGCATACAGCTGTTTGCTTGGCCGACCTTGGATACATACTGCTGGGGTAGTTACCTCAACGTTGCATCAAAAGCTGAAATACATGGTGGAAGGGAGCATAATCACTATGTGCGGTGAAGAGGACATTATGGTTAGCCATCTATCGTCCTTCAAATATGTAGAAGTGGATGGTGAGATCCACGAAACGCTCTGCCAGGCCTTTGAAACGGTGCAGATTCAGGGGAAGTCTCCTGTAGAAGCCAATGGTCTAGAGGTTTCAATGTCGTCGCTCAAGGAAGCCCGTGCTATCGTAGAATCTGGCTCTTCTCAGAAGTGGGGTCAAGTTCTCGATGTTCCTGTCAAGCAGGACAAGTTTGGCCTGGGATACAAACCCTCCAGTTCTTCTCAGATTCTGAGATACAAGGGACCAGTGCAGTTCACCCGCAGTGGTGTGATATTTGACAAGATCAACGTCGTTGAAGACGATGAAGGTGACAGTGACTGCGACATGGATGCGTGGATCCGTCCATGTACTCCTGGCCAGAAGCTGTGCAACTGGACTACTGAAGAAATCAGTCATGTTACTGGTGCAGATAATGTTTATTTGTTTTGATTATGTTCAGTCCTACGTTCTGCTCAAGACGTAGTGACCCATTTGTGGGGCCTTCTTGTTATTTACATTTTATCATTAATAAAAGACGTTTCACATTCAAATATTATGATCCCTGTTTTTCTTTTTTTTGTTTTGCATTTATACTTAACAGAAAAATGGCAATGTGTTTTGTTTGCTGCATCGCATAATAAACATAACATCCTCATGCAGGTCTTTTCTATTAGATGCCATCGATTCAGGTTCAGCTATGACTTCGTATGACTTTGATAATCCCATTTATAAAGCTGAGGATGAGACTGAAGAAGACTGTGAACTACCCGAAGAGTTAGCCAGGCTTCTCAAGCAGGAGGAAAGGGTTATTGTACCTCATCAGGAGGATATTGAGATTATCAATCTGGGTACCGAGGATGACAAGAAAGAGGTCAAAGTAGGGGCTGCATTGGAAGACAGTGTCAAGAGAAGATTGGTTGAAATGCTCCGTGAGTATAAAGATATCTTCGATTGGTCTTACCAAGACATGCCTGGGCTGGATATAGATATTGTGGTACACCGGTTACCTCTCAGAGAAGAATGCTCGCCAGTCAAGCAGAAGTTGAGACGGACAAGGCCTGACATGGAAGTCAAGATCAAAGAAGAAGTTTAGAAGCAGTTGAACGCTGGGTTTCTTGCTGTCACGAATTACCCTCCGTGGGTCGCTAATATTGTTCCTGTGCCTAAGAAGGATGGAAAGGTCAGGATGTACATTGATTATCGAGATCTGAATAAAGCGAGCCCGAAAGACGATTTCCCGCTACCTCATATCGATGTGTTGGTTGATAACATCGCTCAGTATTCTGTATTTTCGTTCATGGATGGCTTCTCTGGGTATAACCAAATCAAAATGGCCCAAAGGACATGGAGAAAACTACTTTCATCACACCGTGGGGGACTTTTTGCTATAAAGTGATGCCCTTTAGATTGAAAAATGCAAGGGCAACTTATCAGCGGGCGATGGTCACTTTGTTTCATGATATGATTCATCATGAGGTGGAAGTCTATGTTGATGATATGATTGCAAAGTCGCATACGGAAGAGGGACATCTGGTCGATCTTCTGAAATTGTTTGAAAGGTTGAGGAAGTTCAAGCTGAGGCTGAATCCTAACAAGTGCACCTTCGGGGTGAGATCTGGAAAGTTATTGGGTTTCATTGTCAGTGAAAAGGGTATTGAGGTAGATCCTTCCAAAATAAGAGCTATACAAGAAATGCCTGAGCCGATAACAGAAAAAGAGGTTTGTGGTTTCCTGGGGAGATTAAACTACATTGCAAGGTTTATATCTCATCTTACAGCCACTTGTGAACCGATATTCAAATTGCTGAGAAAAGATCAAATGGATAGGTGGAATGAAAATTTCCAGAAGGCATTCAAAAGAATAAAAGAGTATCTACATGAACCTCCAATACTCATGCCTCCAGTTGCAGGGAGACCACTGATCATGTATCTCACGGTTCATGAGAATTCAATGGGATGTGTGCTCGGTCAACAAGACGAGTCAGGTAGAAAAGAGCATGCCATCTTCTACCTGAGTAAGAAGTTCACGGATTGTGAGTCGAGGTACTCGATGCTGGAAAAAACATGGTGTGCACTCGCTTTGGCCGCAAAGCGTTTGAGACAGTACATGTTAAACCACACAACCCTATTAATTTCGAAGATGGATCCAATCAAATATGTCTTTGAGAAACAAGAACTTTCCGGGAGGATTTCCCGTTGGCAAATGGTGTTAACAGAGTATGATACTCAGTACGTTTCCCAAAAAGCCATTAAGGGAAGCGTTCTGTCGGAATATCTAGCGGAACAGCCGATTGAGGATTATCAGCCGATAAAGTTTGATTTCCCGGATGAAAACGTCATGTTTTTGAGGATGAAAGACTGTGATGAGCCTTTACCTGACGAGGGTCATGAGAGAGAATCTCAGTGGAAATTGGTTTTCGACGGAGCAGTTAATTCATATGGTAATGGAATCGGCGCGATCATTACTACTCCTCACGGTTCTCATATACCGTTCACCGCCCAATTGACATTAGCTTGCACCAATAATGAAGTCGAGTATAAAGCTTGCATTATGGGTTTGGAAGAGGCCGTTGATATGAGGATTAAGAATCTGGATGTATGCGGTGACTCAGCATTGGTCGTTAATCAAATCAAAGGAGAGTGGGAAACTCGTCAGGCCAACCTGGTGCCTTATAGAGATTATGCAAGGACACTGCTGCCTTTCTTCGATAGAGTTGATTTTCATCATATGCCGAGGGCTGAGAATCAGATGGCGGATGCCTTGGCCACGCTCGCTTTGATGTATAAAGTGAATTTCTAGAATGAAACTCCTGCTATCACCATCATGCGTCTTGATAGACGTGCTTTTGTGTTTGCCGTTGAGAAAGCATCTGATGGAAAGCCTTGGTATTTAGATATTAAGCATTTTCTAAAGACTTAGGAGTACCCATCTGGGGTATCCAGCAAAGATAAGAAGACTATGAGGAGGTTAGCTGGTAATTTTTATCTGAACAAGGATGATGGGCTCTACAGGAGAAATTTTGACATGGTCTTGCTGCGTTGTGTTGATGAACTTGAAGCAAACCTGTTGATGGAGGAAGTCCACGAGGGTTCTTTTGGCACTCATGCCAGTGGACATGCAATGGCTAGAAATTTGTTGAGATCTGGGTATTATTGGATGACTATGGAATCCGATTGTTTCAAATACGCCCAAAAATGTCATAAATGCCAGATTTATGCGGATAAGGTGTATGTGCCACCAGCTCCTCTGAATGTGTTGACATATCCTTGGCCTTTTTCCATGTGGGGAATTGATGTGATTGGAAAGATCGAGCCGACTGCTTATAATGGACATCAATTCATTCTGGTCACGATTGATTACTTTACGAAGTGGGTAGAAGCAATTGTCCTTTGCTAATGTTACGAAGCAGGTGGTCACCTAATTAATAAAGAAGGACATCATTTGTCGTTCTGGTATTCCGGAGAAAATCATTACTGATAATGGTTCAAATTTGAACAACAAAATGATGAAGGAACTGTGTCAGAGTTTCAAGATTGAACATCAAAATGCTTCTCCATATTGTCCGAAGATGAATGGTGCTGTTGAGGCAGCCAATAAGAATATCAAGAAGATTGTGTAGAAAATAATTGTGACCTATAAGGACTGGCACGAGATGTTTCCTTTTTCTCTTCACGGTTATCGTACTTCGGTGCGTACATCAACCGGGGCAACTCCTTTCTCGCTGGTGTATGGTACGGAAGCAGTCCTGCCGTTAGAAGTTGAGGTTCCTTCTTTAAGGGTTTTGTCAGATGTGAAGCTTGAAGAAGCTGAATGGGTGCGAACCAGGTTGAATCAGCCGAGTTTGATTGACGAGAAGAGATTGTCAGCCATTGCTCATGGCCGGTTGTACCATAGTAGGATGAAGAAAGCCTTTTTATCAGAAAGTGCGTCCTTGGTGCTTCCAGACGGGTGACTTGGTGTTGAAAAGGATCCTTCCTCCTTAGACAGATCACAGGGGAAAATGGACTCCTAACTATGAAGGTCCGTATGTGGTAAGAAAGGTTTTCTCTGGCGGAGCCTTATTACTATCTACTATGGATGGTGAAGATTTTTCGTCCCCTGTGAACGCGGACGTGGTTAAAAAATACTTTGCTTAAAAGAGACCCGCTGGACATAAAAAGAAAAGTCCAGGCAAAAAAGGGGCATCTCGGCGAACCATAAAAAGAAAAGGTTGGGGCAAAAATTAGGGAAAAAAGGAAAAATGAACCCACAAAGTTGAAAACCTAAAAAGGCAACTTTGGCAAAAAGGGGTATCTCGGTGGATTGAAAACCCGAAAGGGCGATCCAGACAAAAGTTAGGGATTTAAGAAGCAAATGATCACGGTCTGCGTTCGATCTGTGAGCTTGTGAGCAGTTATCCCGAAGGAAAGGAATCAGTCCAGTCAGTCTTGTCAGAAGACGAAGCATGGGGAATATCGAAGACATACAGGTCATAGCCGAATCGACACATGGTGGTTGTCTGTTTGCACATTGCCGACATTTATATTGTATTTATTTCTTGTTTTTGAGCAATTACCTCTTTTCAGGAATTGCCTCTGAATTGTAATCTGCCTATTTACAGGCTTTTCATTAATAAAGTATTCACTTCAGTCAAAGAGCTTTCTTTTTCTTGTCCTTTTTACTGTTTTGTTTGCGAAATGTCTGTTATTTTGGTAAACATTGCAGGTAAAGGCGAGAGGCTGTACAGAGCATAACGAAAGCGTTGACTTTGCTTGATCGGCAAGTATCATGGATGGTAATTGAGGTAACCATTTCACATGTAAAACATTTCTGGTGTTTTTCTTTGTTGCAGGTCAACAGGATTATCACAACCGGGTGAGATTCCCTTATCCTCAACAGTTCAAGTCGTAACAAGTAGCAGTTGTTGTCAGCCAGGTATTCTCAGCGGGTTAAGTGTGATACTTCCGGCATAATGGACTTGTTCCCCACAGGTAAATGCAGTCAGGCGTGAGCAAATGAAAGGCTTGTTTCCCCTAGCAGAGATTTCGCTTCTCCAATGAGGTGGTTATCTTCTCCCCAGAAGAGATGTGTCCTCTCCGGCAGAGTCCGATTATCCAGTTTGAAATGTTATATCCCTATAGAACAAAACTTTGTCTTCGTGAGAAAGTGAGTGCCCAGCAGGGTGGAAGTTTGTTCTCAGCAGAACAGGATAGAAGTGTTTCCCTCAGCGGTAAGGTGGTTTGTAAACCAGTTTTCTTCTCCAGCGGAGGCAACGTCGGTGACGTCCTTTCTCCACGGAGTCGGTTCAGGATTTTCTCCAGCAGAGTGCAATGCTGATTCTCTCAACAAAATAAGTAGTGGAGTATCTGATATTCCTCAGCAAGACAGGTTGATATTTGATGTAATCTCCAGCAGAGTGGACTTTTCTCCCCAAGCAGGGTGGAGTTCGTTGGAAGGTCGTTCAGGGCTGGTTTGTTGAGCAGGATATAGTCAATCTTCGGTGGTCGATTGTTTTCCCCTGCAGAGACAGTTTCCTCAGTAGGAGGGGTTTGATTTAAGCATTGAATTGCTTGAGTCCCCACAGAGTTATTCAAGTCCTCAGAAGATTTAATCCCCGACGGTGTGGATTTCTCTTCCCGGCATGAGTTGTTCTTTCTCCCTGGCGGAGTGGGTTATCTAGTCTCCCTAGCATTTATTTTGCTAGGTTGGTTCTGTTGCATTTGCATTTTTTCATTAGCATCCTCCCAAATGCGTAGCATTTCCATGTCGTTTGGAGCATTACGCCATTTTCAAACATTAGCATCTGAAGCATAAGCCAAGTTTGGTGTTTTGGGACCAGATATTTCTTTGCAGCAGAGATTGTTTGAATCATGGGGCTTTCGTGTTGTCCGCGTCAGGGTGGATTTCTGGATCGGGTATTTTACCAAATTCTTCCCAGCTAAGTAGTTTGGGTGAATGTTTTCGTTTTCCCCAGGTAAGTCGCTTGCGAGTGTTGCTTTCCCTGGTCAAGCTTGTGGTTCTTCCCCAACGGAGTTGTTCCGAGTTTTGGTTGGTCATCGTTGTTTATTTCAACTTTTGGTTGATGATCTAGTGGCGTTTGGATGTTATTCCAATTGGTGGTTGTTATTTATTTCTCTCAGCAGAGTTGAGGATTCCAACTCTTGGTTGGCAGATAGTTCAGATGATTGTATTTGGTGATCCCAACTGTTGGTTGGTAATCTTTGGTTTCCCCGAGCGAAGTCTCTCTTCCAACTCTTGGTTGGTAGTCTTTGTTATTCTAACTCTTGGTTAGTAGTTGTTATTCTAACTCTTGGTTAGTAGCCGTTGTTCTAACTTTTGGTTAGTGGCCTTTTATTTCAACTCTTGGTTGATAATTCGGGATGATCATCCCAACTTTTGGTTGGCAGTCTTTTGTGGTGGAGTCAGCTTCGTCTAGCGTCCCCTAGCTACCCTAACTCTTGGATAATAGCTTTTGGTCGATGAGGATTTTTCCCAGCAATCCTAACTCTTGGTTAACAGCTTGTGTTCCAACCTTTGATCAGTGGTGTTTCATGGTGATTCTAACTATTAGTTAGTACCTTTGTTTTCTGACTTTTGGTTGGATGTTTTCCCCTGTGGTTGTCCCAACTTTTGGTTGGTATCCCCCTATTTTCACAGTAGGGTCGGTCTGGAATGTCTACTGTGGTTCCAACTTTTGGTTGGTAGTCTTCCCTTTTTCCCCTGAAGAGTCGTCATCTCAACTTTTGGTTGATAAGAAGATTTGGCAGTTTTCAACTTTTGGTTGGTGGTTGTGGTTTCTCCGGTAGGGTCAGTCGTGGACATCGGTTCATTTTCCAACTCTTGGTTGGTAGCCTTTGATTCCCCAGTGAGGTCGCCATATATGGTGTGGTCGATTTGTTGATGTTTTTCCAACTCTTGGTTGGTAACCTTGGTTCTCTGGTTGTTGATTCCGACTTTTGGTCAATTGCCTCCTCAGCGAAGTTGCATCGCCAGGTAAATTGTAGTTAGTATGGATTTCGACTCTTTGTTGGTAGTGGTGGTTTCGTCCCCAGAGAGTAACCATCATCCCATCTTTTGGATGGTGCTGCTAGTTTGTTGTCCTATGATGGATGTTGACTCCCCACCGAAGTCGTCTCGCCGTGGAAGTATCGATTAGTGTTTTGTTCTTTATCCTATCTCTTGGATGGTATCTTTTGATTACTGCCTTATGGTAGATGCTTGTTCTCCACATGGTCGTTCAGTATACTCTTTCCCCGGTGAAGTCGCCCCAGAGCTGTTTGGTTACTCTTTTATTCCCCGGCAGGGTTTGTTCCAGCTCTTGGTTGGTATTTTGAGCTCGTTATCCCAACTGTTGGTTGGTATTTTTGTGAGAGAGTTTGTTCTAAATCTTGGCTGGTATTTGTTGATGGTTTCATCCCAATTCTTGGTGGGCATCCGTTGGTTGTTCGAACTCTTGGTTGGTATCCTCCGGGTGTTTTCCAGACTTTTTGTTGGCATCTTTTGGATGAATTTTAGATTATATTGGATTGTTATCCCCAACGCATCGTTGTCCGACTCTTGGTTGGTAGTATCTGTTTTGCATTCCCGCGGGATGTAAATTTCCGGGTTCTTTTATATTCAAATACGTCTTACTTTGAATGTTTGAAAGCAGATGCTTTTCCTCCCTTCAGGTCCAAGTTGTTTGAATAGGGGCAGCTGTAGAACCCCAAAATTTTCCTTTCGTTTTAACCGTAACTGACTTTTGTTTCTTTTCATTTAGCATCTCGCATTGCATAGCATTTGTCCCGAGGCATGGGATCAAGGCATTCTTGTGGCTCAGGTGCATTTCGGAGTAAGAGACTGAACAGCGAACAGTGAGCATCAAAGGCTCGGGCATTTATTTTTCCCAGTGGTCAGGCGATCGATTTTATTTTGCAGGTTAATTTCATATCAGGATCAGCACTCAGACTCATAACAAGCATTTTCACAGTGACAACGGTAAAAAATGAGGTTCAGCAGCTAAACAGAGCTCCAGATAGTTGAAACTGGGCAAATGGACAGGTTTCCCACCAAAAGGTGCCAAATTCAAATTTTTGAAGGTGTTAATCGGTTAACACATGGTTAACCGATTAAGCATTGGAAAATCAGCCCAGAATTGAAGTTTTAACAGTGTTAACCGGTTAACGCATATGGTTAACCGGTTAACCATAAAAGAATTTGCCCTGTACGTGATTTTTCAGGCCAATTGCACTTGGGGTCCAATTTTGATCACTTTGGAATTCAAATTTTCATGTGGGATGGATCTAGAACACCTTTAAATTTTAGATTTCCCTCCAAAATTCCATTCCACATTCCAAGCCTTGATTTCCAACCCAAACTCCAATCCTTACTTTGGATCCCATACCAAGAGAGTATTTAAGTGATCCACTCCAAACCAACACATTCTAACCTTCATTTTTTACTCTCACTTCAGATTTGATTTCAATTCTCTCTCAACTCTCCAAATTCCCTCCATAACCAAAACTCACTTAAAGCTCTTTTTTCATTGGAATTCTTGATTCTTCATTGGAATCAATGGATTCTTGAGCATAATCCTCCATTTACCATCATCATTGGATCAATTCTCATCTTCAATTTTTGTGCAAGCTTGGATCTGAATCTGGAGTTGGATCTAGAAGTGATTAATAGAAGCTTTTTTACTCAAATTTGGTGGATCTTCCGTCATACAACAACAATTATTGGGGATCTTGAAGTTTTCCGGACTTCTAGCAATTGATCTGCTGAAATTCAGTTGACCAACATTCACCGAAGGAAGTCTCCGCTTCGAAGGTTGGAATTCTCGATCCGATTTAATTTCCGAGCTTATCATGTTAATCTTCATATTGGATTGAATTTTGTTGATTTTGATCCATTTGATTTGTGATATGAATGTGCAATTGTGTATCCATGCTGTTGGATCTGTGTTTGTTGTTGTCAATTTCGTGCTTATTTGATAAGTTGATCTGTTGGAACCTTGGATAAGCTGTTCTGTTGCTAAAAGTGATTTTCTGTTTGCTTTTTATGGCTTCTTGTACAGTGTTAACCGGTTAACGTATATGGTTAACCAATTCAAATATTCAAATTTTTTCAAAGATTTCAGGATGTTAACCGGTTAACGCATGGTTGTTAACCGATTAACACCTACGAATTTCCAGATTTCCACTTGTTTTACACAAGTTAACCGATTAACAGTATGTGTTAACCGATTAACACTATGCCAGAATGCCATATTTGTTGTTTTGCTTGCATGTTCGCATACCGGTTCAATTCGAATCATCATAGATCAGTGTGATGTATTAGAATTGAATTGTTTTGGCTGTTTGTCACTGTTTGTGGTTGTTTATTCATGATGTTGTTAACATGTATGATCATTTTCCAATTGTTTGCATGCTTGTGTATGTGGTTCAAATCGGGTTTTTGTTTGCATGTTCATTTGCTTTCATCTCTTGTTTTTCCCACATGTTTGCATCATTCTTGCATCGCTGTTGAGGTCGACACGCGCTTGTGGTGGATGCTGCCCCACAAACTTTTTCTCCCCTCCCACCATTCTAAATGTGCATTTTTCATGTTTGCATTTATCTACTTGTGATTGATTCTTCCTTTGTTCTTCTCGTGCTTTCTTGCCATGATCCCCATAGGATTCCTAGTCCCTACGTTTATGATGGGAGTAGGAGAGACATTAGGTGTTCAATCCACGTATGCTAACATTAGGGTAGACGTTTCCCCTTTTCATCCAAACTTTAGGAGTACATTCCATGACAATGTTAGGGCCGAGTTTCCCTTAGACCTTCTGTGCGTCTATCTTCTCATCTCCAAATCATGCTAACTCATTTAATAAAGGCGGTAAACATTACGCGCTACGAGCCTTAAGCTACATGGGGAATGATGAGTGAGGGGTCTCCTCTCGCTTATCTAGAATGTTTAGTATCCGTCCCGTTTGGGGGCGATATACGACGCATTCGCCTCCAGGTCATAGTCTTTAGTGCAACGTGAATCACAAACCGAATTAATTCACTTCACTAAAAAACACAAAACAAAATTCAAACCTTTTTCCTTCGGGATTAATTGGAACTTTTTTTTTCAAAAAAGAATGTTGTTATGCTTCTGTTCTACCGCAAACAGGCTTTGCCCCTAACTGCTGGAACGAATGTTTAACCCTACTCGGATAAAACACTTAATCTACCAGTGGTTTCGTGTCCGCCCGAACTACGTGTGCTATGATCTTTCATACCAGATGAAAGTATTTAGGCACAAGATGCGACGTCTTGGCGAGCAACCTTTCCCCCTTCTCTCCCGTAGTTACCCGAACTACGTTGACTCTGATCTTTCATACCAGATGAAAGTACGTAGGCACAGAGCTGCGATGCTTTGCCGAGTCTCTTTTCTTTTCTTTTTGTCCAGCAAGCCTGTAGCGTAGATAGTTTTACCACACCCTTAGATAGACAACAGGCGTGGATCCCGTCGAGTACGACAGACATGAGGGGTGCTAATACCTTCCCCTTGTGTAACCGACTCCCGAACCCAGGACTTGGTTGCGATGGCCTCGTCTTTTCCCTTTTTTCGTCAGGTTTTTCCGATCATTTCCTTTCCCTCTCTTTGGAATAAATAACGAAAGGTGGCGACTCTTCTATTTTCCGCCGGGTGTTTTTCGCAGTTGCGACATGATACTATCTATACCAATAAGATGCATCTTTTTTATGGTAGCCCGTTTCATAAGAACTATATAATTAAGTATGCTTGACTTAGAGGAATTTTGGGATGGGTGACTTTCTGGGAAGTTTCTCGGAAAGCATATGTGTGAGGAAAAAGTATGCTAAAAAGGCCCGTGTTGATTTGTGAGGTCATTCGGTAATCCAGAAGATAGTCTTGGGTATTACAAATGGTATTAGAGCCAAACTTCTCCCACTGTAATTTGGTTTTTGGACGAACCAAGCAGTAGCTAGTGGGCATGTAACACCTGAAGCCGAAGAGGACGGAAAGTGGTTACATGTAACACGCGAGGGAGAGGGAGTGGTTGTCAATGCATGAGGTATGAAATGAGACATTCCTAGCAACTTCTAGGGAAAATCCAAACTCACGTCGAAGTGAGAGGGATCTTGAGGCTATGCATGTATGGGACTACATGGTTGAAGGAGTGCTTATAAGGATTGATTGGTATTACCTATACCAACAAGATGCATCTTCTTTTGGTAGCCTATTCCATAAGAACTCTACAGATAAGCGTGCTTGACTTGGAGAAATTTTGGGATGGATGACCTTCTAGGAAGTTTATCAAAAAGCGTGTGAGTAAGGACAAAGCATGCTGAAAAGACCCATTTTGATTTGTGGGGTCAATCCGTAATTCTGAAGCCAGTCTTGGGTGTTACAAGAACTACTCGTAATATGTTGAATGCATAATTGATTACAGCCAAAGTGGGAATTTAATCATTGGTATGTTTTTGTTGTTGTGGAATTGTTTAAAATCGGAGTGGGGCTGTAATCATATATTATGTTATTTTCATTGCATGATTAAATTACATGGATCATATTTTGTCGTTGTTGTGAAATAGACATGTTTTCTAGTTTATAGTGGGGGCTAATAGCTTGTCCCGAGCTTAGAGTGGGGGTTTAGAGCTCAAATTGGGGGATCGGGTTTCACACTTGATTGGAACACATTTCTTATGAAGAAACAAAAGTTGAGTTAGTACTGCACGCATTTATAGTTCAGCTCTGAGTCTGGTTTAGAGTGGGGACAGTGACGAGCATGAGTTTAGTTGATGTTTCATTGCACTACATGATGGTGAAATGTTTCTGTAATAATGAGTAATCTATTATGATTTATGTAACTTTGTCCATGATATGGGCGAGACGTGAAAACCTGATATTGGGGTCATGTTTTTTATGTGTATGACTCTATAATGTATGAATCTATCTTAATTATTTAATGCACCATTCATTATTTGAATGGATTCTCACTCCACTTTTTTGTTTTTATATTGTGCCCTTTTGGAGTACATATAATCAAGTACCTTAGTAGGATCTTAAGGTTGAGGACGGTGTTTTTCCTCGTTAGTTTCTTGTCAACCGAGTCTTATAGTTGGAATTACTTTGATATGTAACACGAGGGGAACGAGATGTTCTATTATTTATTTTATTTTTCATATCTTTTTGTTGATTTTTGATTATGAACCTCATTTTAAATTAATAATTTTGTTGAGGCTTTTAATACCAAGTACTTTTATAATTTTCGCTGCTTACTAAACGATTTCATTTTCAATTATGTGGTTCAAATATGATTTTAATTATGTTGAGTAACATCCTACTTGGAGGATATATGTGTTTTACATGTTTTATTTATTTAACTGTTGTGTCAGGAAGTAGGGTGTTACATAGTGGTATCAGAGTAGGTTGGTATGTCCATCCAGGTTGTAAGTGCTCTTGATTGGCTGCATTTTGTGGTAAAACACTAGAGCATGTATGTATGTCATAACTGAGGTTAGCGCATACATAATGTGGACATTGCAAGGTAAGTTGACTTAGCTAAAAGCAAGTTAAATTGGATGTCAAACCCAATGTTATGACTTGGGTCGTATGACATCAAGCGCAGGTTTGCGCAGGTTTGTTTTTTTGGTAGCTATAAACCAGGAAACAGAATAGGAGCTCAAGCTGGATATCATGAGACTTTCTAGAAGCCCTAGGAGAACTAAAAGATCCCTGAATTAAGTGGCAAGTGTGCAGATCATTAAAAGTAGGTTTGTTATGGATAAAACCTAATTTATGCACCAAGGCCCAAAAGGACTAACAACTGCTCTAAATATCAGAAGATGCAATCCTGAAGGGAAGCTCTTAAAAGCAGAAGAAGAAGAAGAAAGAGTGCAGATTGCAGAGTACTTGTAAGTGAAGAAGGCTAGTCTTCACGTGTGAATTCTGTCTAGGAATACTTGTACTCCAAGCAATTGTCTGGTGGATAATTGCATTGGATAGGTAGGTTTTAGGCTGTGTCTCACTCAAAGCTGTGAAGCAAGAGTGTGTGAGTTCCTTGATCAAAGTTGTGAAGCAAGATCAAGGTTTGTATGAAGTGTCTCTTCATATTTAGTCTGTAATTGTGAATTATATATCACTGTGGTGATTGAGGGGGAGTGAGTGGGTATACTCAGGTCTAGAGTTTCTCTAGGTTGAAGTGTCATTGGGTAGGTTTTAAGTGAGGAGTGTAAACTGGTGGTTTAACTCTGAATTAATTCTACTAATAATGAATTTCTTCCCTAGCTTGGTAGCCCCCAGATGTAGGTGTTGTTGACACTGAACTGGGTAAACAATTACTGTGTTTTTACTGCTTTTATTATTACTGATTATCAACTGTTAAGTAGCAGAAGTCACAGTGGATGTTATAACCTTGGGAATAACATCCATCGTGTGCTTGCCAGAATTTTCAATTCGCATCAGAGCAAGCACCCTGCCTGTTTAAATCTGGGTGAGATCTAGGGAAATAAATTCTGGTGCTATGGATAAAGATATAGGCTTCACTAATATACCTCCAATTCTGGATGGATCTAATTATGACTATTGGAAACCAAGGATGATTGCATTTTTGAAATCCATAGACTACAAGGCTTGGAGAGCTGTGAATTCAGGATGGGAACATCCAGTGAAAATTGACAAGGATGGAACATCTATGCAAAATCCTGAAGAAGAATGGAACAAAGAGCAAGAGGCATTAGCTCTTGGGAACTCAAAAGCATTAAATGCTCCCTTCAATGGTATATACAAAAACATCTTTAGACTAGTACACCACTGTGAACTAGCAAAGGATGTTTGGGATACCCTCAGAACTACTCACGAAGGAACCTCCAAGGTCAAAATGTCAAGACTTCAAATGCTGACCACCAAATTTGAAGGTCTGAGAATGAAGGAAGATGAGACCATTCATGAGTTTTTCATGAATGTTATTGAACTTGCAAACACCTCAGGAGCTCTGGGAGAAAAGATGACTGAAGAGAAGCTTGTAAGAAAGATTTTAAGGTTACTACCTAAGAGGTTTGCTATGAAAGTCACAGCCATTGAAGAAGCCCAAGACATATGCCACATGAAAGTGGATGAACTCATTGGTTCCCGTCAAGCCTTTGAAATGGGAATGAGTGGTCAGGCTGTGGAGAAAAAGAACAAAAGTATAACTCTTGTCTCAAACACTGTTGATTCAGATGGTGAAAAGGAGGAGAATCTGTCTAAAGCAACTGTCTTGCTTGGAAGACAGTTCAACAAATTGGTCAAAAGGATAGATGCTAGGTCTAAACCTTATACCAAAAGCATGCCTTCTGATAAAGAGAAATCTGAAGATAAAGTCAGCCAAACCAGAGGACTCCAATGTCATGAGTGTGAGGGATATGGACATGTTAGGAGGGAATGTTCCACATACCTCAAAAAGAAGGGAAAAGGCTTAACAGTTGATAACGAGAAAACGCATCGATTATATTGCTAGGTTTCATTGACATTTTATCGCATATTCACCATTTTAACACTCGATTTCTCGAGTTTTTCTTACCATTTTGCAGGTACATCAGTACATGGAGCTAAATCATGAATTAAGAGCAAAGGAACAAAAGAAACCATAAAGAGATGAAGAAATGAAGAAGCCTGCAAAAGACTGCATAATTTGTTGCAGCCACGATCGTCACAAGGGTGTCACGACCGTGACACCCCAATTTGAGCCATCACGACCGTAAGAGAGTGGTCACGACCGTGACACTTAAAAACCTCAAGTTACGAACGTGAAGACCTTGTCACGACCGTAACAAGGGTAAAACTTGGTTTTGACTCAGACTACGTCAAAGCATTACGTGAAGACCACTTCTCCTCTTACTTCTCCTCTTGGCATTACGTGAAGACCACTTCTCCCATTTTGTTGCCACGTTCCAGCATTCCTTCAACAACTTCAGCAAGGCCCATGCAACAAAGGACCAAAAATCCAGCCCATTAAGGACTCTATAAATAGTACAAGTTCTGTGAACACAGGGGGACAAATTTCTTTATTCAAATTTCTGCGGAAGCTCTGCCGAACTGTATTACGAACCAGCCTTTCTATTCCCGCATTATTTTTAGTTTTCTGTTTCGTTTTTATTTGTATCCAAACCAACCATATAACAATTTCCAACATCAGGAAATTGTTATACATTTATTTGTTTCTAAACCTTCAGCATTCGTTTATTTTCAATTTCCGCCAACTCCAAGCTTTCCGGTCTGTGGAAGAAGGAGTCTGCTCGAATATTTGTTAACCAGGTTTTTCATTATATTGCAATTTAATTTAATTATAATGTTTATTTATTTTTCTGCCATGAGTACGTTATTATTTAATTCTCTGTCTCTGTCTGGTTCAACATCGATGAGTAGCTAAACACCTTAGGGCGATATGTAGTTATAACAAACTTAACCGGTAAATATAACCATAGGCTGTAAATAATTAATCACTTAACATTCTGGCTGATAATTTTTAATTGAAATAGATCTTTTCGTTACGAGAGTAAGAAAAGAGTATTAGGTTAGGTCAAGACCACGAGAGTGTGAGATTTTAACCAGATAGCTAAAGTTAGGCATTTAAATTAAACACAGCGAGAGCGCTTTAAGATAAATTAGAATTACTTAGTTTCCAAAAATTACCTCTAAACACTTATGGGCTAGCGAGAGCAGGCATAGGGCTTTAGGGATAAGATCTGATATAAGACCACGAGAGTGTGAGTTGAGGGTATTTAAACTGGTAACCTCTACCGAATAGATTAAGTGAACACCTTTATAAGCCTAGGTTAGATTGACCCACCTAAGTTAGTATAATTACATACCTACCGCCTTAATATTACTTTATTTAAACTTAAATTTAATTCCGCCTTTAACAGTCTTAAAAGCCAACAAAAATCGTGACAATCATTCGCCTTAGCTAAACTAGAAGTTCATCTAGCACTAAGTAACCATAGAATCCCTGTGGATCGATAATCTTAAATATTACTTCGATAGGCTGTGCACTTGCAGTAAGATACTGCTAGACGCATAAGTAGACACGTCTTTAGCCCATCAAGTTTTTGGCGCCGTTGCCGGGGATTCCTTAATTTAGTTACTAGTGCATTTAGGTAGCATTGTCTAGACTAAGGTATCAATTATTTAATTCAATCTAATCTCCGAGTGTATGCCAAGTACTCGCTCTAAAAGCGAAGACTTGCAACCTCTAATCCCTGAATCGGAACGCTTCTTACACGTGAGAAGACGTATATTCGATTTCGAAAATAATTACAATATTCCAGATCTTCAATTAGATCCGCCTAAACCAGTCATAAAATCAGAGGACGCAGAGATGGCTGAAGAACAGACTCATCCACTCAAGTATTACGCTAATCCTTCGCAAGGTGAACCGCATTCAAGCATTGCAGCGCCGACTATCAACCGAAATGATTTCGAACTAAAACCTTCATTGATATCAGCCGTGCAACAAAATCAATTCGCCGGAAATCCTACCGAGGATCCGAATCTTCATCTTTCGATATTTGTGCAATATGCAGATACCGTAAAAGCCAATGGAGTTACCCAAGAAGCTATTAGACTACGTTTATTTCCTTTTTCGCTTCGAGATAGAGCAAGAGCTTGGCTCCAATCTCTACCTTCGAACTCAGTAACTACATGGGCAGAGCTTAAGAAAGTTTTCTTGAATAGGTATTTTCCACCTAGCAAGACAGCTATGCTGAGAGCTCAGATCAACGGATTTAAGCAAAGAGATAGTGAATCATTATTCGAAGCTTGGGAACGCTATAAGGATCTACTGAGACTTTGTCCACATCATGGATTAATAGACTGGATGGTCATCCATACCTTCTATAATGGACTCTTGTACAACACAAGAATGACAATTGACGCTGCCGCGGGTGGTGCATTGATGGACAAAGAATATAGAGATGCCTATGCACTTATCGAAAGTATGGCTCAAAATCATTACCTTTGGGGAAGCGAGAGAGTCGCGACTGAAAAACCAACAAAGGGAGGTATGTACGAAGTAAGTAGTATGGACCAAGTCAATGCGAAGTTCGACCAACTAAGCCAAAAGATCGATAACTTGGCCATAACACCTACAGCCACCGTGGCTGCAGTAACACCTAACTGTGAGTTATGTGGAGTCCCAGGACACGAAGTTTCTGATTGTCAACTATTGGCAGGAACTCCCACTGATCAAGTGAATTATGCTCAAGGAAACCCTTACTCAAACACATACAACCCAGGTTGGAAGAATCATTCGAACTTCTCCTATAAGAATAACAATGCTTATTACGCACCAGGTCAAGCACCAGCTACATCACCAGGATATCAAAAGACTGCTCCTAATATCCCTAGAAAATCGAACCTTGAATTGATGATGGAGAACTTTATAGCTAACCAATCTCAAACAAACAAGGACTTCTTAAACCAAAACATTCACACTAGTGAGCAGATTAAACAATTAGTAAGCAAAGTAGATGCATTAGCTACACATAACAAAATGCTTGAAACTCAGATTTCACAAGTAGCTCAACAACAAGCACCTACTGCTGCACCAGCTGGAGTATTCCCTAGACAACCTCAACCTAATCCGAAAGGACATGCTAACGCTGTAATATTAAGAAGTGGCAAGGAACTTGACGGACCTACCGATCCAAGACTTGACAATCCAGCCATGTACCAAAAACCGGATAAACCGACTGAAGTGGTGAATGATCCAGAAGAAAAGGAAGATGAAAATCGAGAGGTAGCGGAGAAAGAACAACCTTATGTGCCTCCACCACCCTATAAACCACCAATTTCGTACCCTCAAAGATTAATAAATTCCAAGACGACGGGTCAATTTAAGAAATTTGTCGAACTTCTGAAACAGTTGAATATTACTATTCCGTTTACAGAAGCAATTACCCAAATACCCTCGTATGCTAAGTTTTTAAAAGAAATCTTATCCAATAAGAAAAAGATAGAGGATAACGGAACAGTTACACTTACTGCCGAGTGTAGCGCCATAATTCAGAATAAAATGCCTCCTAAGCTAAAAGATCCAGGAAGTTTCTCTATACCCTGTGTAATAGGAAAATTCGTCATTGACAAAGCTCTATGCGATTTAGGAGCCAGTATCAGTGTTATGCCCTTAACGATTTGCAAAAGGCTAGACATGGGAGACCTAAGACCAACTAAAATGTCTGTTCAACTAGCCGATCGCTCTGTTAAATATCCTGTAGGCATACTAGAAAACGTCCCAGTACGTATAGGACAATTCTACATCCCTACTGATTTTATAATCATGGACATCTCTGAAGACTCCACTACACCTATCATACTAGGAAGACCATTCTTAGCTACCGCCGGAGCTATAATAGACGTAAAAAGAGGAAAGCTAACCTTTGAAGTAGGTGAAGAGAAAGTTGAATTTATTTTAACACAATTCTTACAATCACCAGCTATAGAGGATACATGCTATCTATTGGACGTAATTGACGAATGTGTAAGAGAAATGGAACTGAAAGAGACCACTTATTCTGAAATAATGAAAATTCAAATCCCTCCGATTTTCGAAGATGATAATTGGCGAAAACCGTATCAGGATGATAGTCTAAGCGAAAGTTTAGCACTTACACCGGATCCCGTGCCAAGTAAAGATAAACCTACATTAGGATTAAAAACTTTACCTCATAACCTAAGGTACGAATTCTTAGACGTTGAATGTAAAAGACCAGTTATAGTAAATTCCAGTTTAGGAACTATAGAAACAAAGAAACTTTTAGATGTCTTGAAGAAATATCCAACTGCATTAGGATATAACATATCTGATCTCAAAGGAATATGTCCTTCAGTTTGTATGCATCGTATTCTGCTAGAAGAAGATTGCAGAACCTCCAGAGAATCGCAAAGAAGAATTAACCCAACCCTTAGCACTGTAGTAAAAGAAGAAGTTAAGAAATTATTAGATGCCGAGATAATATATCCAATCTCTGATAGTGAATGGGTTAGTCCAATACATGTAGTGCCAAAGAAAGGAGGTATCACTGTTGTGAAAAACGCTCAAGGCGAATCGATATCGCAAAGAGTAGTGACGGGATATAGAGTGTGCATAGATTATCGTAAACTAAACAAAGCCACTCGAAAAGATCATTTCCCACTACCTTTCATAGATCAAATGTTAGAACGATTAGCCAAGCATTCTTACTTCTGTTATCTTGATGGTTACTCAGGATTTTTCCAAATCCCTATACATCCTGATGATCAAGAGAAGACTACATTCACATGTCCTTATGGAACGTTCGCTTATAGGCGAATGCCCTTTGGATTATGCAACGCTCCTGCAACCTTTCAAAGATGTATGATGTCAATCTTCACAGATTTTATAGACAACATCATGGAAGTGTTCATGGACGACTTCTCTGTATGCGGGAAAAGTTTTGAAGGATGCTTATCGAACTTAGAAATGGTGTTAGAAAGATGTGTAAAAGTAAATCTCGTGCTTAACTGGGAGAAATGTCATTTTATGGTCAACGAAGGAATAGTATTAGGTCATGTAATATCCGACAAGGGAATTGAAGTTGATAAAGCTAAGATTGAAGTAATAAAAGATCTTCAACCCCCTAAAACCGTTCGAGAAATACGAAGCTTTTTAGGACACGCCGGTTTTTACCGACGATTCATCAAAGATTTCTCGAAAATCACTAAACCTCTTACTGGTTTATTAATGAAAGACGCTGAGTTCATATTCAATGAAGATTGTCTTAAAGCATTCGAAACTCTAAAAACAGCCCTCATCACCGCACCAATCATGCAACCCCCTGACTGGAGATTACCTTTTGAAATCATGTGCGATGCGAGTGACTATGCTGTAGGCGCAGTTCTGGGCCCGAGAAAGGAAAAGAAACTTCATGCGATTTACTATGCCAGTAGAACCTTAGACTCTGCCCAGATGAACTACGCTACTACAGAAAAAGAATTGTTAGCAGTTGTCTTTGCGCTTGACAAATTCCGTTCTTACCTAGTTGGAGCGAAAATAATCATTTACACAGACCATGCTGCTATCCGATATCTATTAACTAAGAAAGACGCTAAACCAAGACTCTTAAGATGGATTTTACTCTTACAAGAGTTTGATCTAGAAATAAAAGATAAGAAAGGTACTGAGAACGTCGTAGCGGACCATTTATCTAGAATAGAAGGTATTAAACCCGAAAAAGTGCCGATTAACGATGATTTTCCGTATGAACAGCTGATAGCACAAATAGGAAGCGACCTGGCTCAGTTAGAAATAAATGAACCAGAATCCGTGGAAACAGTACAGACAACTGTAGGACTGCCATGGTACGCTGACATTGTCAACTACCTAGCCGCAGGAGCTCTTCCACCCGATCTAACCTATCAGCAGAAAAAGAAATTCTTTCATAATCTGAAACATTACTATTGGGATGAACCATTATTGTTCAAAAGAGGACCAGATGGAATCTTTCGCCGATGTATTCCCGAAGAAGAAATAGAAGATGTCATTGCTCAATGCCATTCATCTTCTTATGGTGGACATGCAAGCACTTCCAAGACTTGTGCAAAAATCTTGCAAGCCGGCTTATTCTGGCCTAATCTATGGAAGGATGTCCACATCGCTGTTAGAAATTACGATCGGTGTCAACGCACTGGCAATATTTCAAGAAGGGATGAAATGCCTCAAAAAGGAATATTAGAAGTAGAGATCTTTGACGTCTGGGGAATAGATTTCATGGGACCATTCTCATCATCTTTCGGTAATAATTACATACTCGTAGATGTTGATTATGTTTCGAAATGGATTGAAGCCATAGCTTCTCCTACAAACGATACACGAGTAGTAATAAAGCTTTTCAAAAATATAATCTTTCCCAGATTTGGTGTGCCTAGACTCGTCATAAGTGACGGTGGCTCGCACTTCATTTCAAAAATCTTTGACAAATTACTATCTAAATATGGAGTAAGACACCGTGTGGCTACACCATATCACCCACAAACAAGTGGACAAGTCGAAGTCTCAAACAGAGAAATTAAACAAATCTTAGAAAAGACTGTCGCCATATCTCGGAAAGATTGGTCATCTAGGGGTGTGACGGTCGTGACACGCTATTTAAGCACGTCACGATCGTGAGATGGGTGTGACGACCGTGAGGGCATGCTTCGCTCCTATTACAGGAATCGTGAGAAACAGAACTGTTTCTCATCGTGTCTCTTCTTCTTCTTCCTCCATAACTTCCCCAAAACTACCCATTTTCTCCATAACCTCCGTAACCTCCCCATTACCAATTTTAAACCTCATTAACCCCCCATTATCATAACCTATCATATTCTCCCTCTCCATTATTTATCCCTAACCTCTATTTCCTTCATTCTACCATTTTTTTCACAAAACCTCAAAAACCTTCTTTCTTCACTCTAAGCTCTTGCATGCTATGGATTCCATCACTTTTAGAGAAGGTGATGCTGGAGTAACCCAGAGAGAACGTTTTATCCGATTCCAAAATCGCGGTGTGCAACCTACACGTTACATCGACACCGTCTGTTTGAGGGAACTCGGAATGCTTGCCGGTGTTCAAAGCCTGCTTCAAAAGGTCGGTCTGTGGGATCTTTGCAGTCAACCTCAGCCCACATTCGAACTTCTGACACTGGAGTTCTTAAGCTCACTCAGTTACATCACCCCCCCGGTTCTTAGAGTCATCTCACCGGTGTCGCCACATTCAGATTGCATGGCCAAGAGTTCAACCTTTCGCAAACCAGGATAGCCGAGTTGTTAGGCTTCGATCACGGAACTGAAGCTCACTGTCGCGTGCCCGATAATTTCAGTGAACAAGCTTTCACTCTATGGCACGACTTAACCAACACCCGTGCATCCACCTTCCAAAGCCTCAACGCTACGCACATCCACAACCCGGCAATCCGCTATTTTCACCGTGTCATATGCAACACCATCTTCGCTCGAGAAAGCAACCATAAGCTCAACTCCAAGGAGCTTCTATTCTTGCACTGCGCTCTTAATGACGAGCCGATCAACGCTGCCCCTTTCATGCTTTATCATATCCAGGCCATTGCACACCGAGGCTCCTCCCCGTTCTTCATAGGCGGCATTGTCACCACCCTCGCCATTCAGTTGGGGCTTGGTGACTTGGTCGCTAATCAGCCTTACCTAGCCGCAGAATTCCTCACCAAGAGTTATTGCAGGTCCGCTCACCTGATTGCGCAGCGAGAGGATGGCAGGTATAGCCCTGTTGTCAATGGCACCACTTTCCATCATATCATTCTGCCGTCCCGCAACCGCATCGATCCATCCAACCGAGCCAACTGGCTCTTTGTTTTACCTGCTGCTGCCGATCACGTCCCTATTCATGATGATCAGGCAGACCCTCCAGCGGATGAGATGCAGGACGCTATGGATGCAGCTGAGCCTGTCCAGGATATACCAGAGACATCTACCCGACAGCCCCCTGCTCCCGAAATCACACTTGAGGAAGTCCTCCTTGCGATTCATCAGCAGAACCAGATGAACGCCGCACTGGAGCGAAGGCAGCAGGCGCAGTATGATGCTTTACTCAGCACTATTGCAGCAAACCAGGAAGCTACTAATGAGAGGTTTGGAGAAATTTTCAGTGAGCTAGAAGCCCTCCGCATTAGCATCACTGCTGCCTCCGGCACCGGTTCTGATCCTGAAGCGACTCCTTCCAGACGCCGCTCCCGCACCAGAGGCCGAGCCCGCGGTCCTCAACAGCCATAGTTTTAGTTTGTTTATCTTTGTTTTTTGTTTTTGTCATTGTACTGTACTTTTAGCGCATTTATATCACAACATTGAGGACAATGTCTGATATAGTGTGGGAGAGGTACCTTTCATTTCACCTTTCATTTCCGCACTTTTCCATTTCGTTGTATTTTCAATTCCGTTGTATTTCTTTTCGCACGTTAATGAAATGAGCAAATCTTTGTGCTATTTTCTTTAATCTCGAACTTTCCCCGATTATTTAGCTGTACCAGAAAAAAATCTTTAATTATTCGCATTACCCGATTTACCTACAAAATCGTAATTAGGAAGTCGAGAACGATTAAACAAGACCAATACAATCTTGACATCTTTGACTCCCTACTTAAGCAATTCCATCCCGATTACCATTACGAGTACACTTTTAGTTTCAGTTCAAAAGTAACCCCTAGTAGTTTATACTAGCAGTCAGCACCGTCTGAACACAAACCACGCGGGGAGCCGATGAATATAAGCGTTTGATGCCTAATCAATAATGATCCTTCATATCTCGATGCAAAATAAAAAGAAATTGCACCAAAGTACACGGTCGCATATAAGAAATGAGAAATATGAGAAGGAGTCCGTTGCGAGTTGGTTCAGAGGTACTGGTTCTGAACTCGGTAGGGCGTGCTACGGCTCGATCCCCCACAACCTCCAAATCGGATAAAATATGTAGGGTTACCACACTCGTGTACCAGACCCCGTGCTCAAAAAGGATCAAAATCGCTAACCGGCTACTCCACTACGTGCGTGCTAAGGCAAAGGGCTTAATGTGATTGCGCTAGAATGAAACCGGGCGAAATAAGATCGAAGAACTCCAGGTGAAATCGTAATGTAATTGCCGATTGTTTCGTTTAACGGGGAGTCGACGACATAGCTTGTTGCTTGTGTCATTAGTGTATCGGTAGTGTTCTATCAAAGTACCGGATTATCCGACAAAACGATCCCCCGTACGGTTTGTTATGAGGATGCGTGAATAAAATCTTGTCCGCTGATTTTCAACCAACTATTTGCTTGAGGACAAGCAAAGGTTTAAGTTTGGGGAAGTTTGATAACGAGAAAACGCATCGATTATATTGCTAGGTTTCATTGACATTTTATCGCATATTCACCATTTTAACACTCGATTTCTCGAGTATTTCTTACCATTTTGCAGGTACATCAGTACATGGAGCTAAATCATGAATTAAGAGAAAAGGAACAAAAGAAACCATAAAGAGATGAAGAAATGAAGAAGCCTGCAAAAGACTGCATAATTTGTTGCAGCCACGATCGTCACAAGGGTGTCACGACCGTGACACCCCAATTTGAGCCATCACGACCGTAAGAGAGTGGTCACGACCGTGACACTTAAAAACCTCAAGTTACGAACGTGAAGACCTTGTCACGACCGTAACAAGGGTAAAACTTGGTTTTGACTCAGACTACGTCAAGGCATTACGTGAAGACCACTTCTCCTCTTGGCATTACGTGAAGACCACTTCTCCCATTTTGTTGCCACGTTCCAGCATTCCTTCAACAACTTCAGCAAGGCCCATGCAACAAAGGACCAAAAATCCAGCCCATTAAGGACTCTATAAATAGTACAAGTTCTGTGAACACAGGGGGACATATTTCTTTATTCAAATTTCTGCGGAAGCTCTGCCGAACTGTATTACGAACCAGCCTTTCTATTCCCGCATTATTTTTAGTTTTCTGTTTCGTTTTTATTTGTATCCAAACCAACCATATAACAATTTCCAACATCAGGAAATTGTTATACATTTATTTGTTTCTAAACCTTCAGCATTCGTTTATTTTCAATTTCCGCCAACTCCAAGCTTTCCGGTCTGTGGAAGAAGGAGTCTGCTCGAATATTTGTTAACCAGGTTTTTCATTATATTGCAATTTAATTTAATTATAATGTTTATTTATTTTTCTACCATGAGTACGTTATTATTTAATTCTCTGTCTCTGTCTGGTTCAACATCGATGAGTAGCTAAACACCTTAGGGCGGTATGTAGTTATAACAAACTTAACCGGTAAATATAACCATAGGCTGAAAATAATTAATCACTTAACATTCTGGCTGATACTTTTTAATTGAAATAGATCTTTTCGTTACGAGAGTAAGAAAAGAGTATTAGGTTAGGTCAAGACCACGAGAGTGTGAGATTTTAACCAGATAGCTAAAGTTAGGCATTTAAATTAAACACAGCGAGAGCGCTTTAAGATAAATTAGAATTACTTAGTTTCCAAAAATTACCTCTAAACACTTATGGGCTAGCGAGAGCAAGCATAGGGCTTTAGGGATAAGATCTGATATAAGACCACGAGAGTGTGAGTTGAGGGTATTTAAACTGGTAACCTCTACCGAATAGATTAAGTGAACACCTTTATAAGCCTAGGTTAGATTGACCCACCTAAGTTAGTATAATTACATACCGACCGCCTTAATATTACTTTATTTAAACTTAAATTTAATTCCGCCTTTAACAGTCTTAAAAACCAACAAAAATCGTGACAATCATTCGCCTTAGCTAAACTAGAAGTTCATCTAGCACTAAGTAACCATAGAATCCCTGTGGATCGATAATCTTAAATATTACTTCGATAGGCTGTGCACTTGCAGTAAGATACCGCTAGACGCATAAGTAGACACGTCTTTAGCCCATCAACAGTCACTTGGTCTGATGAAGATTCTAACAGTGGATCAGAAGAGGAATCAGCTAAACATGTCATTTCTCTTAACAGTGTGTGCATCTCTGATGGTGATTCAAGTGATGAAGAGTTGTCCTTTGAGGAGCTTGCAGCCTCATACAAAAAAATTCACATCAAAAGTACAGAACTGGTTCAGCAAGGAAAGCAACAGAAGAAAATCATCAAGGAGTTGGAAGCTGAAAAGAAAGAGCATCTAGCCACAATAGACACACTCAGAAGTGAAGTGAAGTGAATGAGTTGAAAAGTAAAAAGGATCAAATAGTAAAGTCAATAAGGATGCTCAATTCTGGGACTGGCACCGTAGAGGAAATCCTTCAGAGTGGACAAACCTCAGGAGATAGGTCTGGACTAGGATATGTTGATAAACAAAATCCTGTGCTAAAACTCAAGAGATTACAACCCGAGGTCCAGAAGCCAAAGAGGATGTCTCGACCAATGTCAAACATCTAACCAACAGAAACTGGAATCAAGTTAAAAGTATATTCCAAGGGTATAGATGTTACCACTGTGGAAAACTTGGTCATATCAAATCTGTGTGTTTCTGGCTGCTTGGATTTTCTAGTCATCCTCATCAAGAATAGAGAGCTCATATCAAAAGGCAACATCAAGCAAGAACAAAGAAGGGTGCTCCTAACAGACAAAGACATTGGGTGACCAAGAATATGGACTTAGCAGCTCACATTGATCTAAGGATGCCAACCCAAGAGGATTGGTACTTTGACAGTGGTTGTTCCAGACATATGACTAGGATTGAGGATCACTTGACAAAACTCAACCCTCATACGTCTAGTCATGTGACCTTTGGTGATGGACCTAGAGGAAAGATCACAGGTGTTAGACACCTTGACAACCTTAAAGCCCCAAAATTGAAGGATGTCTTGCTGGTTAAAGGACTGACAGTTAACCTAATAACCATAAGTCAGCTATGTGATCAAGGTTTAAAAGTCCACTTTTAAAAGGATAAGTGTGTGGTTATCAATGAAGAAGGTGAAGAAGAAATGAGGGGATCCAGAGCAATGAACAATTGCTACCTATGGGAGCCCAGAAGTATCCTCAATAACCTGGAGAAAAAGGAAACTAAGGACAAAGTATGGCTGGTGAAAGACAGACAACAGAGAAGATCTAACACATCAACGAGAAGATCTTCAAAGTATGCCTCAGAAAGAAGGAAAGAATGTAAGAAACCTCATGGAGGGAAGCAAGCCAAGAAGGGATACCCATACATTGGTCATCAGGGAAAGCTAGATAGGATATAATGGAACCTGATGGAGTCCATGTATGCTACCTTGCCTAAAAGAAGCAATGTCACTCCGGATGTCATGACCTTGTTCTGTGACATCCAACGTACTATTCAACCAAGTCCTGGTGAGTTCAAGGGGGGCATGCTCAGAGGTAGCCCGTGTAAATGAATTCATGCATTACCTGATGATTATGCAATGAATAAGCTGAAATTGGTGCAAAAAGTGTCAAGGACCATAAAGTTAAAAATTATCTACAAAAATTGTGGCCCTTGAGTAATAGTGAGTTATAGCAATTAATGGGAATAGGGAATTATTACTTATAATTCAAAGATTTACTGATTAGTCAATAAATTAAGTTCCCTCCTCATTTGCCATATCATCTATTGAGCCCTTACACATCAAACGTCTACACCACTTGGTTCACTGTCAAATTGTTCATCTTCCCTACAGCCTCCAACGAACGAAAACTCATTTTCACACGATCATCGTCTTGTACAATGTCTCAACATTCACCAAAATCCTCTCCATCCAAGAGAATATCCACCAACGAGTTTGAGATAGGAACTGAGTCAAGCAACCCTAACTCAGTGCTTGAAATAACACCGCTGCGCATGATGACTCCAGAAGGAGTTCTGGTAAAAAATCCAAGAAGCCAACATGCAAGAAGGTCCAAAGACCTTGTCTCATGTAAAACTCCTACTCTTGTAACTTTTGATATTAACGATGATGGAGCCAAGAAAATGCACAACATCATTGCTGGCATAGTGGCTAGGGCTCTGAACATCCCCATTCCACCCAGTAATGAGGGGTCTATTCCAACTGTGCATGATCAAGGTGATGCTATGTGTCGCTACTGCGAAAATCGACGCCGGCTATGACAGAAGAGTCGCCACGGTGCGTTATTTATCCCAAAGGAGGGAAAGGAAACGCTCAGAGTAAACCTCACGCAAAGACGGGAAAGGAATGGTCATCGCAACCAAGTCCTGGATTCTGGAGTCGGTTACGCAAGGGGAAGGTATTAGCACCCCTCACGTCCGTCGTACTCGACGGGATCCACACTTGTTTTCTAGTACGGATTGTTATTTTATCTACTCTAAAGGTCTGGGGTTAAAAGAAAATGAAATGACTCGGCAAAGTATCGCACTTTATGCCCACGTATTCCCGTCTGAAACGAGAAATCAGAGCCAACGTAGTTCGCCTACCTACGGGAAAGGAGGGGAAGGTTGCTCGCTAGGATGTCGCATCCTATGCCTACGTACTTTCATACAGCATGAAAGATCAGGGCAAACGTAATTCGGGCTACGGAAGACACAAGCTTGTCTGAGTGTTTTTTTTATCTCCTTGTGAAAGGGTTTTTTCTGATTAAGAGTCCAAGCGGACAAAAATGACATCTTGATGTTTGTTTTCAGTCTTTTACGCAAGAACTTTCTTTTATGATGTTTGCAATCTCTGACGCACTAGATACTATGATTTGAGGGTGACTACGTCGTATGTCACCCTAAGGGTAACACACTAAGCAATCAGATTACTGAAGAGTGACCCTCCAACAACCTTTCTCAAATAGCTTCAGGCTCGTAGCGTACGACATCGATTATCCTTATCACTGTGTTTTGAATTGTTCTGAGATAGAAGAGAAGTCTAAAAAAAACCTAGGGTTTGAAAGGGATCAAAACTACCCTAATGTTATCATGCATGGATTACAACCTAATGTCTGTCATAATTCCCTCCTGCACAGAGGAATTCAGAGATCCTAGGGGATAACCGGAAAAGAAACAACAGATATACAGTGAACAGTAAAATGCATGAGATGCAACAAAACAATAGGCAAAGTGAAACAGCTTCACCTCAAACCTAAGGGGCAATCAACAAACAATACAACAAAGAAAATCACACCCAACACCAGCTCAGACAGCCACACTAGCTCCTACAGCAAATAGTTTAAACAGCACCAGCTCTGGCAGCTACAGTTGATAAACAGCAAAAGGTTGACAGTAACAACTTTAGGCAAGATCCCATCTTCTCTTCAATGAGGTTCAAGCTTCAGGTAAGCTCTTATCTCCAATAATCTTCAATTTGAGCAAGCACTGAGTCACAACCAGTAGACATCTTCAGTCAGCAGCAAAACCTAACTTTCAACAGATCCCCAACTATGACAGGTACAAGCTACCTCTTCTCCAGTCTTTAATGCATATCATCTTTTAAGAAGCTTCCATCTTCAATGCAAACACTCCCAGGAGAGAATCAACTGATAGAGGGAGTTGGAATGTTAAAAGGCTTAATGATAACCAAGGGAAATCACTAAGATCTTAACACAGCTAGTGACTGTTATCCTCAAGGTTCTACCCAATCAAAGCAGGCTCTACATCCCTCCTAAGGAGAGATGGATCTCTTTTAGGGGACCTTGTGTCATAGGATGGAATAGAGGCACAAGAAGCTCTCTATGTTTGACAGAAGAAATCAGTCTACTCTAGAGCTCTCTCTGTATCTCCTATCTCCTAATTCTTCATCAAGCAATCTCCAAGCACAAGCAATCTTCAAGCTCCAAGCATCATCATTGGTCTTCAATCATCCTCAAGGTCTTCACTAGCTACACAAGCCAAGCACAAGCCCCAACACCCAAAGAAAAAGCCCAAAACTCAACAGACAAAGCAACTTCCCAAGAGGGAAACACCCCAATATCAATCAACTTGCAAAAATCAAATAAAATGGAAATATTCATCATAAAAATCCTAGATTTATTTCTAAGGGACCTAACTATGTACCCTATACCCCACATAAACCCCAAGGCCTAAATCAAACTAAAAACCCAAGAACTATGTGTTGAAATGCACCTATGTCAAGTTGAAACCCTAATTCTAGCACACTTGCTTCACACCTCTCAAAAACAATTAAATTTAAGTCAAAAAAATATGAAAAAAATCCAGGGAGAACCTAATACCCTAATCTAACTATAGAAGAAAGAATGGCATCAAAATGTAAAATAAAATGGCTAAACAAAATTCAGCAAAATGGATATCCAAAATAAAATGCAATAAAAGCAACTAAATGTAAAAAATCACCAGAAATAGAAAAAATGACTAAAATACTAATTTTATTTTTCTATAATTTTCTTGATACAATTATGAGAATGGAGAAAAAACTCCCATGCAAAAAGACCTATTTTTGAATTTATTATGAATTTTCAAAGTATTAAAAGAAATATGTAAAAGTAAAGACAAATATGAGAAAATGACAAAGATGTGTGTCAAATAGCAATTATAAATGGTTCATTTTAGTAACTGGGCCCAGAAGGGGGTGGGGATAGCAACGCGCATAAGGCCCAATATCAATCAGAAATAAAATGAAAAAAACATTGAAAAATAGGAAAAAACTTGGTGTAGGAAGCAATGCAATTGAGTGTATTTCTTGGATGGGCCTCTAGAGGGGGTGTTGATAGAATGTTTCCACTAAGCCCAATGTTGCAACTTAAATGAAATGCCTCGTTTTGATCTTCAGCGTTCTCCTTCACAAACTGAGGGCAACTCGTGGCCATTGGATCTTAATTCCAGTCAAAGTCTCACTCTAATCTAAGGGTGCCTAACTCATCTTCAACCTTTGAAACAAAAATGGAGGGAAAGCCATGGATGCAGAGCTTGAACTTTATCTTCCTCCCAATCGTATCTCATCAAATATCCATCAAATGCAAAAATTCAAAACCCTAATCCACTTAGAATTTCACCAGGAATCTAACTACGGCATCCACAATCATTGAAACATAACCTAACTCAAAACACGAACCCAACCTCAGAATTTGGTCCATGATCAAAACTCACCAATCTTGAAATTGAGTGGCCTAAACTCCTCACCACACTTCACTGAACATTTCTAGCCATCAAACCATGATTATAACACCAAGAATAGATATGATCATGAACAGAAATTGCATCATTCAACCAATTGTCTCTAAACTGATCCTAAAGCTACCAGAAAGCTCCACATGATCATCTACAATGAATCTAACTAATCAAAACCAATTGAAACTACCTAAATCATACCATGGAGTGAAGTTTACCTACCTGCAAATTTGAGATGAACAGAGGTACGAAATCTTCAAATCAAGCTTTGAGAACTTCAATACACCTTCAATGAATCACAACCTTGCTTTTGTATGCAAAAGAATTGGTTGAGGAGGCTGGGATTGTGGAAATCGATTCTGAGTTGCAGGTGAGAAAATCCAAGAGCAAGAACACGATTCAGCCACCAATTTGCTATGATCTTGATCTGTAAACACTCACTAGCATCAATGGAAGCAAATGGGATCAAGAAATTGGATGGAAAGGGATGAAATGCTTGTAACCGAATCTGAGTTGCAACAGAAAAATTTCAATCTCAATCTCTCTTCTCTCCTTCAATTCTCACCAAATCTTGCTTGGGATCACTTCATATGCATATATAGAGTGTGACTGAAGACTCTAGAAAGTTCTAGGATGATCCAATGAGAAAATCACCATCTCATTTCATGAGATCTCATGTCATGCTATGCACTCACACCAACTCATGTTTTGGCTTGTAATTTGCTTTGTTCTGAGTTGAGAATCTCTCCAAATGAGATATTGGAGGTGTATGGATGGAAATGAGCTTTGCATTTGCCTTGTAGTATGGTTTTGCAATTGTGCCTTATGATTCAAGTAATCAATTTACAAAGCAAGTCCTTGAAATAATCCTCAATTCAAAATTGTGGCAATGTAAATGTTCTCAAAATTCTTTTTACAATCAAATTGGTATGTCATGTGCCTTGGTTTGGTTGTGTAGATCAAAAATCCCAATTTCCAACTTTGATTCATTTAAAATATACCTTCATTTTAGGCCATTTTGGTGACTTTGTGAAGAAAGCTATTCCAAGTTCTCATGACCTCTTATATAGCCTAAAAACATCATTTTGAACACATCTCATGTTGAACATTTTTCCATTTGAAGAGTGGAAGATGGAGATTTGGACCTATGTTGAAAAATGACCTGTAATTCAACTTTCCCAAAATACCCCTGGATTTCCAAGACCATAACTTGAGTTCCACAAATCATCTTGAGGACTTCTAGTACTCAAATTAAATCTAATATCAATATCTACAACTCTTATGTTGGCCAAGAATTCATTTGACAACTTCTTGATGGGCAAAAGTTGCTTGGAAGTAAAGTGACTTTCATAGATAAATTTCAGTGTCCTCTGATGACCCATAACTTGCAAGAACCATAACTTGAGTTCTACAAATCTTCTTGAAGACTTCTAGTACTCAAATTAAATCTATTGAGAAGCTCTACAAGTCTCATGTTGACCAAGAATTCATTTGAAACTTGCATTTTGACTTATCTTGCTTGGAAGTTAGGCCTAAATTAGGGTTTTTACACTGAAACCTTAATTTAGTAACTCCTCTTCTTCTAGATTCCTTTTGATTTATCCTTGGCACAACACCAAAATTGTACACACATATCAATTCATGAATCCCAAACCTTTCAATTAAGCCTTGATGCTCTTCAATCATTCAGTTGACCTAGGGTTGACCTACGGTTGACCCAGATGAAACCCTAGTTGACTGTACTTCAACTCTGGCTCTTGTACTTGTATCAATGACTTGTCTCATCTTCAAAATGACCCTCTAGGTCTTCCATGATCTTTGTGCGCATTCCATACCCATAATTCCATGCTCATACTCCATTGATGAATCTCAATACTCCTCAATCTATGAGAGAAATCCATTGGTTGACCCTCAAACTTTTCAAAGCTTCAACTCATTCCTTGATTACTTGGATGGTCTTGAGCTTGAATGAAACCCCTTGATGGGCCTCTTTCTGATAAGAATGGCGCTTGATTCCCTGTTAGATGACTTGTTATGCTATGCTATGCAAATGATTATACTATGTACATGACTTATTATGCAAATGACAATGCAATTGAAACATAACCCAGGTGAAATAGGTTGAACAAATTTTAGGGTGCAACAGCTGCCCCTATTCAAACGGCTTGGAACCGACGGGGTGAAGAGCGAACGACCTTCAAACATTCGAGGTACGAGACGGGTGAATACCAAGAACCCGGAAATTTGCCAACCATAGAGATAAACTGCACCACTGCTTGGGGAACAAAATCCATCAATTGAACCTGATTGTCATAGTAATAACTGATCACCCACTGATACAGATCTGATTTCAACATTAACCGTCTGTACTGCACCAAACTTGCCAATATAGGAATAACCTGGACGACTTCACTGGGGAAGTACTTCTGTCAACAAACATAACTCTGCCAACGATACAGGAAAAGAGCTCCGCCACCACTACGAGAAAATAACTCTGGGAAAATAACACCGTCATCGCTACGGGAAATACTCCGCCATCACTACGGGAAATAACACCACCATTGCTACGGGTAATGACTCCGCCATCACTACGGGAAATACTCCGCCATCACTACGGGAAAATAACACCGCCATCGCTACGGGTAATACTCTGTCATCATTACAGGAAAATAACACTGTCATTGCTACGGGTAATACTCTCTGTCACCACTACAGGAAAATGACACCGCCATCGGTACGGGTAATACTCTGCCATCACTGCAGGGAAATAACACCGCCATCGCTACGGGTAAACAACACCGCCATCGCTACGGGTAATACTTTGCCATCGCTGCAGGGAAATAACACCACCATCGCTACGGGTAAACAACACCGCCATCGCTACGGGTGATACTCTGCCATCACTGCAGGGAAATAACACCGCCATCGCTATGGGTAAACAACACCGCCATCGCTACGGATAATACTCTGCCATCACTGCAGGGAAATAACATCGCCATCGCTACGGGTAAACAATACCGCCATCGCTACGGGTAATACTCTCTGTCACCACTACAGGGAAATAACACCGCCATCGCTACGGGTAAACAACACCGCCATCGCTACGGGTAATACTCTGCCATCACTACAGGGAAATAACACCGCCATCGCTACGGGTAAACAGCACCGCCATCACTACGGGTGATACTCTGCCATCACTGCAGGGAAATAACACCGCCATCGCTACGGGTAAACAACACCGCCATCGCTACGGGTAATACTCTGCCATCACTGCAGGGAAATAACATCGCCATCGCTACGGGTAAACAACATTGCCATCGCTACGGGTAATACTCTCTGTCACCACTACAGGGAAATAACACCGCCATCGCTACGGGTAAACAACACCGCCATCGCTACGGGTAATACTCTGCCATCACTACAGGGAAATAACACCTCCATCGCTACGGGTAAACAACACCGCCATCGCTACGGGTAATACTCTGCCATCACTACAGGGAAATAACACCGCCATCGCTACGGGTAAACAACACCGCCATCGCTACGGGTAATACTCTCTGTCACCACTACAGGGAAATAACACCGCCATCGCTACAGGTAAACAACACTGCCATCGCTACGGGTAATACTCTGCCATCACTACAGGGAAATAACACCGCCATCGCTACGGGTAAACAACACCGCCATCGCTACGGGTAATACTCTGCCATCACTGCAGGGAAATAACACCGCCATCGCTACGGGTAATGACTCTCGAATACAGCTCCTCTGCCTATCTTTGCGGTAGCTAACTCCATCAATCAAATGGGTAACACATAATGGTCCAATATTTCAATCTTTAATGCTGACACGGTAATAAATCTGAGAAGGACTCTACTGGGAATTTCCTGAACCCAAACTGCCAGACACCTACTTCGACATAGGCGGCCTTTTCCAAAAACTGATTCACGAGATCTTTTGACATAACAACAATTTTGAAGAAATACTCCGCTGGAGGGGTAAGAGAAACTTAACCAAGCAACTCTGTGGGGAATAACGACAAGGCGAACATTATTCTCTCGTGTCTCATGCTGAGATTTTCAATATTTGGTAATTGATCTGAGCAAGAGCTCTCTCCACCTGCAAGGGAACGACACTTGAAAACCGAAGGTTAACCAACCTGGCTTATGTTTCAAAATGCGCATGTTCGACAATGGCGTAATGCTCCGTACAGCACTGAAATGCTACACTTTTCGGGTAGATGCAAATATGACGCTATATGCAAATGCAAATGCAGATTCGAGCTGCTGGGGGAAACTTTGACAATCTTGCTTCAACATGGATGTTGAGCAAATACCACCCTGTTGGGGATGAACGGGCATCATAAAATCCTTCAGCAAAATAAATGCCGGAAATATTACCAATTCTGCCGAGGAGATTAAACTTTTGATTTCCACTGGGAGGAAAGAACACCTGCTGGGGAGAGTGACTCCACTAGGGAAGAATCGACTCTCTTGGGGAAAGTAAACTGACTGAGCAAGAAACGACTCAGCTAAGGAACGAGGAAATCTTTCTGGAGGAGACGATGCTGTCTGGGCATAGCTTACAAACACGGAGTTACCGCTCCACTGGGGATAATCATCCTGACGAAGGCATGAGGACCTGCGGGGAAAAACCATCTTCTATAGGAATAATCCTTTTGAACCAACTATGACTTGGCTAAACTCTGCAGGAATCCTCCAAGCTGGGGATTGATCGCTCACATACTCGACTCTCTGGGGAGTGCAACCTCCGCAGGGGATACTGATTTTGACTGGCTGGGGATATCCTCTGGGGATAAGCTGCGACTAGCTGGGGAAATTGATCTCTTCAGCAAGGGACAAAAATCATCTCAACTTTTGAAGATGAGGTGCGACCTGCACGGGGATTGGCGTCGCCGAATCAAATCTTTTACCATGAACCTCCGGCCGGGGGCCATAACTTCTGATTGTCCGCTTTAAGGGTGAGAACCCTGCAAAACGCAAGCGAGACAAGACAAATCTATACAACCAAATCTATTCGGGTTAGTGTCTGTGACCTTACTTCAGTCAATTCGAAGTTTTAGCAATTATTGGCAAGGGCCAGCAAAGTTATGAAAGTGCAAGTTTATCAAAACATCGGCGTTTTCCACATACAAAAATAGTAAAGCACAACCATCAAATACTGAATAACATGTTTTATTAATAACAAGCCTCTGAATAGGCAAAGTTTTGTACATCGGATGCAACTCCTGAAAAGAGGAAGTTACGTACAGACACATACATATATGCACAAAAAGCATAAAATATACAAATACAACTCAAATTTGTACACATGTCGGCAACGTGGTGCAGACAAACATCGTGAGCTGATCCTCCTATGACTCGCCTGACTCTGTTGCTTCCCCGATATTCAATTTTCGGAAGAGATTGTGTTGGATAAACGAACCCTCAGGTGCTCCCAAACCACTAAGCAATGCAGTATCAGATCCGGACCGCAGTCATTTGCTTTTTCAATCCCTAACTTTTGCGTGAATCGCCCTTTGCGGGTTTTCAATTCAACGGGATACCCTTTTTTGCCGAAGTCGCCCAATGTAGGTTTTCGACTTCGCGGGTGTACATCTTTTCAATTTTATCCCTAACTTTTGCCCGAACCTTTTATTCTGTTTTTGGTTCGCCGGGATGCCCCATTTTTGCCTGGACTCTCTTTTTACTGTCCAACGGGTCACTTTCAAGCAAAGTATTTTTTAACTGCGTCCGAATTCACAGGAGACGTAAAGTCTTCACCATCCATGGTAGATAGTAGCAATGCTCCTCCTAAGAATACTTTCCTGACAACATATGGCCCTTCGTAATTAGGGGTCCACTTGCCCATGTGATCTGTTTGTGGCGGGAGAATCCTTTTCAGCACAAGGTCGCCCGTCTGAAAGCTTCGCGGACATATCTTCTTATCGTATTCTTTCTTCATCCGGCTTTGATACAACCGACTGTATGCGAGAGAAGCTAACCTCTTCTCATCCATTAAACTCAGCTGATTCAACCTGTCTTTTACCCATTCTGCCTCGTCAAGTTGGACATCTCGTAATACCCTCAGGGAAGGAATCTCGACCTCCAACGGTAACACTACCTCCATTCCGTATACCAATGAAAAGGGGTTGCCCCAGTTGATGTGCGTACCTTCGTACGATAACCGTGCAAAGCGAAAGGTAGCATCTCGTGCCAGTCCTTATACGTCACAACCATCTTCTGAACAATCTTCTTTATGTTCTTATTGGTTGCTTCAACAGCGCCATTCATCTTGGGTCGGTAAGGAGAAGAGTTGTGATGTTCGATCTTGAAATTTTGACACAGCTCCTTCATCATCTTGTTGTTTAAATTCGAACCATCGTCGGTGATGATCCGCTCAGGGATTCCATATCTGCAAATAATATCTCGTTTGATAAACCTGGCGACCACTTGTTTGGTGACATTAGCATATGACGCTGCTTCCACCCATTTGGTGAAGTAATCAATCGCCACCAAGATGAACCAGTGTCCGTTTGATGCTGTAGGCTCGATCTTTCCAATCATATCAATTCCCCACATCGGGAACGGCCACGGTGATGACATCACATTCAGAGGACTTGGGGGTACATGGACCTTGTCCGCATAAATTTGGCATTTATGACACCTCTTTGCAAACTTGAAATAGTCTGTTTCCATAGTTAGCCAGTAATAACCTGCCCGCAGCAGTTTTCTCGTCATAGCATGCCCACCTGCATGTGTACCAAATGTACCCTCATGTATCTCTTCCATGAGCAACTTTGCTTCTTTCTCATCTACACAACGTAGCAACACCAAGTCGTGGTTTCTCTTGTATAGGACACCGTCCGGGTTCAGGTAGAAATTACCAGCCAATCTCCTGAGAGTCTTCTGATCGCGACTGGATGCCCCAGCTGGATATTCCTTGTTCTTTAGGAAATTCTGGATGTCAAAGTACCAGGGTTTATCATCAGATGCTTCGTCAATAGCAAGTATGAATGCATGCCTATCGAGCCGAGAGATAACAATCCGGGGAGCCTCGTTCCAGAAGTTAACTTTATACATGGAAGACAATGTTGCCAAGGCGTCAGCCATTTGATTTTCTGCTCACGACACATGATGCAATTCCACCTTGTCAAAGAAAGGCAACAATCTCCTTGCATAATTCATATATGGTATCAAATTGGGTTGACGTGTCTCCCATTCTCCTTTTATCTGGTTCACCACTAGAGCCGAGTCTCCGTATACATCCAGATGTTTGATTCGCAAATCAATAGCTTCTTCCAGACCCATGATGCAAGCCTCATATTCAGCCTCGTTATTGGTAACGGGAAAAGTCAATCGAGCCGTAAAGGGGATGTGCGACCCCTGAGGAGTAGTAATAATCGCACCTATTCCGCTACCATAGGAATTCACAGCTCCATCAAATATTAACTGCCATTTGGAACCCAATTCTGGTCCTTCGTCCGGCAACGGTTCTTCACAATCTTTTGTCTTTAGGTACATGATATCCTCGTCAGGAAAATCAAACCTCATCGATTGGTAGTCCTCAACAGGCTGCCCAGCAAGATACTCTGACAAGACGCTACCTTTAATAGCCTTCTGAGAAACATATTGAATATCATATTCGGTTAACACCATCTGCCATCGGGCAATTCTTCTGGAGAGTGCTTGCTTCTCAAACACGTATTTGATTAGATCCATCTTTGAAATGAGCAGGGTTGTATGATTTAGCATGTACTGCCTCAAACGTTTGGCGGCCCAGGCTAGCGCACAACACATTTTTTCGAGCATTGAGTATCTGGACTCGTAGTCAGTAAACTTCTTACTCAAATAGTAGATCGCATGCTCTTTGCGCCCAGTCTCGTCGTGTTGACCGAGAACACAACCCATACTTTCCTCAAGAACTGTCAAATACATAATCAACGGTCTCCCGGCCACTGGGGGTATCAAAACAGGAGGTTCCTGCAAGTATTCTTTTATCTTGTCGAACGCCTTTTGACAATTTTCATTCCAGGTCACAACCTGGTCCTTTTTCAACAGCTTGAATAATGGCTCGCATGTTGTGGTTAAGTGAGATATGAACCGGGCGATATAGTTCAACCTCCCTAAAAACCCGCGCACCTCTTTTTCTGTTTTAGGCGTCGACATTTCTTGTATTGCTTTTATTTTTGCAGGATCAACCTCTATTCCTTTTACGCTCACAATAAACCCCAACAGTTTAACCGATCTCACCCCGAAGGTGCACTTGTTAGGGTTCAGTCTCAGCCTGAACTTCCTAAGCCTCTTGAATAATTTCAGCAGATTAACCAAATGCTCCTCCTCTGTCTGGGATTTGGCAATCATATCATCAACATAAACCTCAATCTCTTTATGCATCATGTCATGAAAGAGAGTCGTCATAGCACGTTGATATGTTGCCCCAACATTCTTCAATCCGAAGGGCATCACTTTGTAACAAAATGTTCCCCAGGGAGTAATGAAAGTAGTCTTCTCCATGTCTTCTGGCGCCATTTTGATCTGATTATAGTCCGAGAAGCCATCCATGAAGGAGAATACGGAGAATTGAGCAGTGTTATCAACCATCACATCGATGTGAGGAAGTGGAAAATCATCTTTCGGGCTCGCTTTGTTCAAGTCACGGTAGTCTACACACATTCGCACTTTACCGTCTTTCTTTGGCACTGGCACAATATTAGTGACCCATGAGGGATATTTTGTGACAGCTAGGAAACCAGCATCCCACTGTTTTTGAACTTCCTCCTTAATATTCACAGCCATGTTCGGTCTGGTTCTTCGGAGCTTCTGCTTAACCGGCGGGCATTCTTCTTTTAATGGCAGACGGTGCACAACCATATCCGTATCCAGCCCAGGCATATCCTCGTACGACCAAGCAAATATATCACTGTACTCTTTGAGCATCTCAACCAACCTTTGCTTGACGTCGCTTTGCAATGCAGCCCCTATACGGATGTTTCTTTCGACCCCTTCCGACCCTAAATTGATAATCTCAATGACTTCCTCATGAGGCAGAATGATTCTTTCTTCTTGTTTCAATAACCAGGTCAGCTCTTCTGGTACGTCACCATCTTCGACAATCTCTTCCTCAGCCTGAAATACCGGGTGCTCGAAGTCGAAATGAGTCATAGGCGGTTCATAGATGTCATCTGAAATAATAATCCTGCAAAGGAAATGGTTAAATGCTTCAAAACGTGTACAAAGCAAATAACCACGTTGCCATTTTATTGTAAAAGATAAAAACAGGAAAAACAGGGATCACAATATTTGTATATGAAAAAACGCCTTTATTCATGATTAAACAATGTACTGTACATAACCAAAATGGCCCTAAGCAAAATCATTGTGCCCCAAGTAGGACACAGGATTATTCAACAATTAAAAAAACAAATCATTACTGTTTATTTGTCACAGGAACAGTCTCCTGAATAGACCAATTGCAAAGCCCTTGTCCTGGCACGCCTGGCTTGATCCACGCGTCCATATCACAGTCGTTATCTCCTTCCTCAGAATCGGAAACAACATTGATGGTCTCGAAGCTCACTCCACTTGGCGTAATGGTTATTGGTCCTTTGAACTTGGGCGCTCCGGAAGAGGATGCTGATGACAAAGGATGATACCCAAGCCCGAACCTGTCGTTCTTTACGGGAATCTCCAACACCTGACCCCAGCCCTTGGTGTCGCCTGCCTGCACTAGAGCCTGAGCCTCTTTGTACGATGATACTGCCACATCTGATATCTTGGGTACTGGAGCTTTGTCTTTAATCTTTAGCCCTTCAAATGCCTGACAGGGCGTTTCATGAATCTCTTCGTCGACTTCCACGTACCTGAATGAAGACAGATGGCTTACCAGAATATCTTCTTCTCCACAAATAGTGACTACACTATCCCCCGCCATATACTTCAACTTTTGGTGCAACGTGGATGTGACTACCCCAGCAGCATGAATCCATGGTCGTCCAAGAAGACAACTATACGCTGGCTGGATGTCCATTATATAGAATTCAGTTTCAAAAATTTCCGGCCCCACCTGCAATGGCAACGTTATGGATCCGAAAACTGACCTCCGCGTACCATCGAACGCCCTCACCACTAAGTCACTGGGCGTGCAGAGAATCCCCCTGATATCCAACTTCATCATGGCCTTCTTCGGAAGCACATTCAAGGAAGACCCTGTATCCACCAACACACGGGACATGACCGTGCCCCTGCATTCAACTGAGACGTGCAACGCCATATTATGCTCTCTCCCCTCGGGGTCAAATCAAAATCCGTAAATCCCAAACTGTGCCTTGCATTAACATGCGCCATCACCCCTTCTAATTGATTAACCGAAACGTCTTGGGGGATGAATGACGTGTCTAGGATCTTCAGCAAGGCGTTCCGATGGGCCTCGGAACATAATAGCAGTGACAAAATCGAGATCTTCGATGGCGTTTGCTGGAGGTGCTCAACAATTTTGTAATCACTTTTACGGATGAGCCTCATAAACTCTTCCACATCCTTAAACGATGTTTCCTTTTCCTTTGTCTGCGAGGGGCCACTCTCGTCTACCTTGGCCTTCCCCTTTGCCAATCTTTCTGCCTCTACCTCAGGCGATGTGAAGATTCTCCCACTTCTGGTCATACCTCCTGTTCCGACAACATTGTCTACGACCTCAGCTGGTTGTTTATTTACTTCAATTTTCTCACCGTCGCAATAAACCTCCAACCCATAAGTCCACGGCACTGCTTTGGTATTCTCGAAAGGAATCGGTCCTGCTTTAGTAATAGTGATTGTCGGCCGCTTGGCAGGCGCCGTTATTGTTATTGTCTTCCTTGGAATCATTATCGTCGCAACATCGTTCCGCTCCTCACACAATGCTTCTACAGGCTCTTCAACTGCTGTTCTATCAAACTGCAATGTTCCTTCATTCATCAAAGCCTGGATACCCTGTTTCAACTCATTACAACCCTCTGGCTGCATCCAACAATCCAAGCAAAATTCGTCACACCCTGGGAATACACCCCCTTTTAACAACCTGCTTTTGATCTCACCCAGCGGTGTCTTCAGCTCATCGACATCCGTTACTAGATTCAAATTTTCCTCGGTCAGGATGGCGTTAGACCCGTGATTGGGCATAGACTGTTGTACTATATTTGGACCCGCCTGTCCAAAGTTAATAGCTTTGCTGTCCAGCAAGTCTTGGACTTTATGTTTAAACGCATGACAGCCTTCAATATCATGTCCGGGCGCCCCGAAGTGAAATTCACAGTGTTTACCAGCATCATAGCCAAACGGAGGATTGCCCGTTAATGGCGCCATGGTCCTTTTCTCAACCAACTTTAACCCTAGCAGTGTTTGAAGTAGTTCGGCATATGTTGAAGGAGGCGTTTCAAATACTCTCCTTGGCTTACCCTCTAGGATTCTGCGTTGGGCGGGGTGTTGCCTTTGTTGTTGTTGCTGCTGTTGCTGTTGTTGTTGTTGAAAAGGGATGGTAACGCTAGCGACATGCTGATGCTGAGCATACTGACTTCGTCCTCTGCCCCGGCCTCTGCCGCCAAACACAGCACTAGCATCACCTTGTCGCCTACCACCGAATGCTTTCATGGTACCTCCTGCGGGGGCAGACTCACCTGCTTGGAATCTTTCAACCTTAATACTGTCTTCGACAATCTCACCCATAAGAATCAAATCTGAAAAACTGCTCAACAAACCATTAAACAACGTTTCGTAATATATCCCCGTAAATGTCCCAATGAACATGCTATTCATTTCTCTTTCCGCCAACGGAGGATGTACTCTTGCTGCCATATCGCGCCATCTCTGCGTATACTCTTTAAAGCTTTCCTCTTTCTTCTGCGACAAACCTTGCAATTGAACTCAGTTCGGTGCCAGATCACTATTATATTTATAATGCAGGACGAAAGCATCCGCCAATTACTTCCGAGTTTTGATTTGAGCGGGCTACAACCCCATGTACCACTCGAGTGACGGTCCTGACAGGCTGTCTTGAAAGAAATGCATAAGCATCCTTTCGTCGTCTGAATACGCGGACATCCTTTTGTAATAGGCACGGACATGCACCTTAGGGCAAGTGTCCCCCTTAAATTTGTCGAACGTGGGAGCTTTGAATTTCAGCGGTACCCTCAGCCCAGGCACCAAGCCCATAGTAGTCATGTCTAGTCCGGTAGAATTCTGATTAGCCATACCCTTCACCTGTTCTTCGAGCATTTTAATCCTCTGAGTATTGTCAACGGGTCCCTCAAATCCCATGCCTCTCCTAGAAAAGGCGTCCTCTTGACAGTCTTCTCCCCAGTTAACATTTTCATTTCCGTACCCGTTATAACCAGTGTTACGACCAAACCCTTGCTGATTAGTCATGGGACCTCGTCCCCCATTACCATAACCCTGCCCGAAACCAGTGTTGACAGGAATCAATCCAGCACCATTTCCACCATCACCCTGGTTAGCGTTACCGAAACCGTCATAGCCGAAGCTCTGAGTGTTGAAGCCGAACTTTCTGCCCTGATTGCCGTACTCAAACCCCTGGTCGTTATAGCCAAATCCATTGTTGCCAAAACCATTGCCGCCATTGTAGTTACCGCCGCCCAGATTGGCGTCTCCGAATCCAACATTGTTAACAACAGTCTCATTTCCATTCCCTGTATTACCATTGCTAGCGCCAGCGTTATTGTTCACAACCATAACAGGTGGGGTCACCACAGGAGGAACCACAGGCATAGGGGGACCATCCTCATGAAGAGTTTCGACATGCACAGAGTTATGGTCATTTTTGTCGTTCCCATTAGCCCGCGTCAGCAGCGGCTGTACCAAAGTCTGGAGATTCTCCTGGCCTTTAGCAATACTCTCCATGGCCTGCATGAACAGGTTCAACTTCTCGCGAATTTCCTGCATCTCCACCTGGACTTGATCCATGATTCTCTTGCAGTTGTTTCGGGTTGAGTAGCGGTGAACTCTTGGTCCGTCAATCCTGGAAACCTGTATATGCAGGAAATAAGATACAAATTCGAGAATACCGATCATGCAATATGAATGCGGATGCAAATGTGTAAATATGCTACAGGTTATATTCCCCCCCCCCCCCGATTCTAGTTTCGGAGAGAATGCCCTCATGACAATGGAGTCCCCATCAAGTAAGGAATCAGAAAATCCTTATATATAAGCAAATGCCAAGAGGCTGAGTACAAGAGTACATATGAATACAACTTGAAGAGACCTCGGCCAACAAGCCTGGCGATGGTCCAAATACAAGTACAAATATCAAAGACAAGGCAAAGATAAATCAGGCCAGATGGCGTGCTCTGACGTCCTCCAATATCCTCATCGTCTCCGAGTTCCCTAGTCGGGAGATCAGCTCCTGTATCAGCAAGGCATGCCGCTCGGTAGTGGATCTCAGCTTTTTGGCATCATCTTTGCTAGAACTCTCGTCAAATCTGTACCTCTTGGAACCGGCTTTCTCTTCATAACCTCTCGGCTTCTCGTCAATGTCACTTACTCTGAGCTCAGCATTGCTCCTGAGTGATGTCGCTTCAGCAATCTTTGCGTCCTGGGCTCTAATCTGTGCCTCTAGCGTGGCAATCTGCAGCTTCAGTTCGTCTTCCCTCTCCTTCCGCTTGGTAAGCGTGGCATTCCACAAAGCTTCCCACTTGCTGATACGGGCATAAGCTTTGCTTAGGAGTTCCTTCTTGGAAGTAAGCACCTTGCTAACACCGTTCAGGGCTATCCCTACTTTTTCTTTCTTGTTGGTTGCTTCTGTCAGCTCTGATCCCAACCTGTTAATCAATTCAGTCTGTTCCTTCACAGTGAAGGTGGCTTCCTTCTTCTCACTTCGTAACTGGAAGATCTCCTTTTCTAACTCATCATTGGCTTTCTTCAATTCTTCGTTTTCAGCCAACAATTTGTTATACTTCTCACTTTCTTCCGTAGGAGGTACTTCAATCAATGGGAGATACAAAGGCTCCACAGCAGGATAAGGCATCAAGGAAGTACTAACTCTCTCGCGAATCCACGCCAAATAAGGATCATAAGCTCTGTTGTTGCTCTTACCGAGCAAAGCTTTCCCCCTCCTATGGATGTTATCCCATGCATGTCTCAATCTGATCAAAACAGCTGCGTCCAATAAGCCTGTGAGATACGAAGATTCCTGTATCTCCTTCTCAATGGGAGCATCCCTCAAAGCGTAACCGAACTGTCGTACTAGCAATGAAGGATTATAGTTGATACAGCCTTTCCGTCCAATCAGGGGAACATTCGGAAAGCCGTTGCAACTAGATATAATATCAGTACCAAGCATACTCTGATCAAACCAAATGATATTCTCCACAGACAGTCCTATCAACCGGGAAGACCAATCCAAAGTATCAACAACATCCATAAAAGGTCCTGTCTTCGGGAGGTGCCCCTGGAACCACCTGTACAAGAGAGGGAGACAGCAAGAAACATTCTTGCCACAACGTTTATCATTCTTGTAGTGAATGGAATGGTAAACATCGCCCAAGAGAGTAGGAACTAGATTCTTTGAGGCAAGAATCAAGAAGGCGTATGAGTCGACAAAATCTGGTACATTAGGAAACAAGACAATCCCGTAGATGCAGACAGCTAGAATAGCACTGAAGGCAATCCAACATCCACTCTTCGCGCACTGTGTAGCCTTCTCAACTAGGACAGACAAGTGAAAGCCATAGGCTCCATTCAGTTTAACCAAGCCTCCCGGAAACTCAGAAGCGTCCAAACTGACAATCTCAGTGAGTGTAGCCAACTCAGGCTCGGTATCAACATGAACAAAGGGCATCTGGTCTAGCACAGGAACTCCCAACATCGCAAAATACTCCTCCAAAGTAGGTGCTAGAATATAATCAGGAAATAAGAAACATCTCAGCTGCGGCTCATTAAAACTGCAACAAAGTATACACCCCAGTCGTCTCAAATGCCGAAGGTTTGTACAACAAGCTAAGCAATCTCCCATAAGATACTCTGAACTCAGCCCTCACACTCTCATCTGCCAGAGCAACTAAACCCAGCAATGAACTGATATCTGGTGAATGCAACCGGTAAGCAAATGTCTTCTTCAGGGACTCCATGTCTGGCTAGAAGATACACTAGAATCAGAGGGGAATGATCACCTGCAACATAAATACATGTTAATGAAATGCAATCATGAAAATGTGCATGCATATGCAAACAAGGGACCAAGTGCAATGCTGATAGACTGAGCTGCTCTATACTGAAGCTTGAGAACCATCCAATCTTTATCTCAAACAAAACTACTCAAATGAACCTTGTAACCACACCTCACTGACAGAGATAAACCGGGTGTTCTAAGGTCAAAGGTTTCCTGCAAACAGACCCACCTACCCCTCACAGGTATGTACTTAACTCACAGGCGAGGTACGACATCCTATACGGGTTCAACGTCACAGACTTTCAAGAGCAATGATACGATACCCAGGAGGTGTGGCATCATCATCCCTTGAAGCGGCCTCACTTAGTTGAATCCCAATTGATAGGTCCCCAGAGTCGACAATCTTCGGGTCAGACAACTTGTCGAGCCCTAAGGGCCCGGCAAGAAGCATCAAAGAGAATCTCGTCCGAGCGTAAATTTCGTGGCTAGCTAGTGCGAGCTAAGCAAGCAGGCTAACCACTACTCTTTACTTCTAAGTCTATGTGTAACCTCAAGCCCAGGTCCGGCTTATCTCTCAACAGATTACCCCCTTCCCACAATAGCAATAATAATATAAGGCTGATAATAAAAGGCGGAAAGTAAAGACAGAAAAGTAAATCTATACAACACCCATGACGGGAAAACAAGCGCTAGGATTGACTCGCATAGGGGATATTCCTGTCCCCAGCAAAGTCACCAGCTGTCGCTACTGCGAAAATCGGCGCCGGCTATGACAGAAGAGTCGCCACCGTGCGTTATTTATCCCAAAGGAGGGAAAGGAAACACTCAGAGTAAACCTCACGCAAAGACGGGAAAGGAATGGTCATTGCAACCAAGTCCTGGATTCGGGAGTCGGTTACGCAAGGGGAAGGTATTAGCACCCCTCACGTCCGTCGTACTCGACGGGATCCACGCTTGTTTTCTAGTACGGATTGTTATTCTATCTACTCTAAAGGTATGGGGTTAAAAGAAAAGAAAATGACTCAGAAAAGTATTGCGCTTTATGCCTATGTATTCCCGTCTGAAACGAGAAATCAGAGCCAACGTAGTTCGCCTACCTACGGGAAAGGAGGGGAAGGTTGCTCGCTAGGATGTTGCATCCTATGCCTACATACTTTCATACAACATGAAAGATCAGAGCAAACGTAGTTCGGGCTATGGAAGACACAAGCTTGTCTGAGTGTTTTTTTTATCTCCTTGTGAAAGGATTTTTTCTGATTAAGAGTCCAAGCGGACAAAAATGACATCTTGATGTTTGTTTTCAGTCTTTTACACAAGAATTGTCTTTTATGATGTTTGCAATCTCTGATGCACTAGAGACTATGATTTGAGGGTGACTACGTCGTATGTCACCCTAAGGATAACACACTAAGCAATCAGATTACTGAAGAGTGACCCTCCAGCAACCTTTCTCAAATAGCTTCAGGCTCGTAGCGTACGACATCGATTATCCTTATCACTGTGTTTTGAATTGTTCTGAGATAGAAGAGAAGTCTAAAAAAACCTAGGGTTTGAAAGGGATCAAAACTACCCTAATGTTATCATGCATGGATTACAACCTAATGTCTGTCATAATTTCCTCCTGCACAGAGGAAATCAGAGATCCTAGGGGATAACCGGAAAAGAAACAACAGATATACAGTGAATAGTAAAATGCATGAGATGCATCAAAACAATAGGCAAAGTGAAACAGCTTCACCTCAAACCTAAGTGGCAATCAACAAACAATACAACAAAGAAAATCACACCCAACACCAGCTCAGACAGCCACACTAGCTCCTACAGCAAATAGTTTAAACAGCACCAGCTCTGGCAGCTACAGTTGATAAACAGCAAAAGGTTGACAGTAATAACTTTAGGCAAGATCCCATCTTCTCTTCAATGAGGTTCAAGCTTCAGGTAAGCTCTTATCTCCAATAATCTTCAATTTTAGCAAGCACTGAGTCATAACCAGTAGACATCTTCAGTCAGCAGCAAAACCCTAACTTTCAACAGATCCCCAACTATGACAGGTACAAGCTAACTCTTCTCCAGTCTTTAATGCATCTCATCTTTTAAGAAGCTTCCATCTTCAATGCAAACACTCCCAGGAGAGAATCAACTGATAGAGGGAGTTGGAATGTTAAGAGGCTTAATGATAACCAAGGGAAATCACTAAGATCTTAACACAGCTAGTGACTGTTATCCTCAAGGTTCTACCCAATCAAAGCAGGCTCTACATACCTCCTAAGGAGAGATGGAGCTCTTTTAGGGGACCTTGTGTCATAGGATGGAATAGAGGCACAAGAAGCTCTCTATGTTTGACAGAAGAAATCAGTCTACTCTACAACTCTCTCTGTATCTCCTATCTCCTAATTCTTCATCAAGCAATCTCCAAGCACAAGCAATCTTCAAGCTCCAAGCATCATCATTGGTATTCAATCATCCTCAAGGTCTTCACTAGCTACACAAGCCAAGCACAAGCCCCAACACCCAAAGAAAAATCCCAAAACTCAACAGACAAAGCAACTTCCCAAGAGGGAAACACCCCAATATCAATCAACTTGCAAAAATCAAATAAAATGGAAATATTCATCATAAAAATCCTAGATTTATTTCTAAGGGACCTAACTATGTAGCCTATACCCCACATAAACCCCAAGGCCTAAATCAAACTAAAAACCCAAGAACTATGTGTTGAAATGCACCTATGTCAAGTTGAAACCCTAATTCTAGGACACTTGCTTCACACCTCTCAAAAACAATTAAATTTAAGTCACAAAAATATGACAAATATCCAGGGAGAACCTAATACCCTAATCTAACTATAGAAGAAAGAATGGCATCAAAATGTAAAATAAAATGGCTAAAGAAAAATTCAGCAAAATGGATATCCAAAATAAAATGCAATAAAAGCAACTAAATGTAAAAAATCACCAGAAATAGAAAAGATGACTAAAATACTAATTTTATTTTTCTATAATTTTTTTGAGACAATTATGAGAATGGAGAAAAAACTCCCATGCAAAAAGACCTATTTTTGAATTTATTATGAATTTTCAAAGTATTAAAAGAAATATGTAAAAATAAAGAAAAATATGAGAAAATGACAAAGATGTGGGTCAAATAGCAATTATAAATGGTTCATTTTAGTAACTAGGCCCAGAAGGGGGTGGGGATAGCAACGCGCATAAGGCCCAATATCAATCAGAAATAAAATGAAAAAAACATTGAAAAATAGGAAAAAAAACTTGATGTAGGAAGCAATGCAATTCAGTGTATTTCTTGGATGGGCCTCTAGAGGGGGTGTTGATAGAATGTTTCCACTAAGCCCAATGTTACAACTTAAATGAAACACCTCGTTTTGATCTTCAGCCTTCTCCTTCACAAACTGAGGGCAACTCGTGGCCATTAGATCTTAATTCCAGTCAAAGTCTCACTCTAATCTAAGGGTGCCTAACTCATCTTCAACCTTTGAAACAAAAATGGAGGGAAAGCCATGGATGCAGAGCTTGAACTTCATCTTCCTCCCAATCGTATCTCATCATATCTCCATCAAATGCAAACATTCAAAACCCTAATCCACTCAGAATTTCACCAGGAATCTAACTATGGCATCCACAATCATTGAAACATAACATAACTCAAAACACGAACCCAACCTCAGAATTTGGTCCATGATCAAAACTCACCAATCTTGAAATTGAGTGGCCTAAACTCCTCACCACACTTCACTGAACATTTCTAGCCATCAAACCATGATTATAACACCAAGAGTGCAAAGATACGATCATGAACAGAAATTGCATCATTCAACCAATTGGCTCTAAATTGATCCTAAAGCTACCAGAAAGCTCCACATGATCATCTACAATGAATCTAACTAATCAAAACCAATTGAAACTACCTAAATCATGCCATGGAGTGAAGTTTACCTACCTGCAAATTTGAGATGAACAGAGGTACGAAATCTTCAAATCAAGCTTTGAGAACTTCAATACACCTACAATGAATCACAACCTTGCTTCTGTATGCAAAAGAATTGGTTGAGGAGGCTGGGATTGTGGAAACCGATTCTGAGTTGCAGGTGAGAAAATCCAAGAGCAAGAACACGATTCAGCCACCAATTTGCTATGATCTTGATCTGTAAACACTCACTAGCATCAATGGAAGCAAATGGGATCAAGAAATTGGATGGAAAGGGATCAAATGCTTGTAACCGAATCTGAGTTGCAACAGAAAAATTTCAATCTCAATCTCTCTTCTCTCCTTCAATTCTCACCAAATATTGCTTGGGATCACTTCATATGCATATATAGAGTGTGACTGAAGACTCTAGAAAGTTCTAGGATGATCCAATGAGAAAATCACCATCTCATGTCATGAGATCTCATGTCATGCTATGCACTCACACCAGCTCATGTTTTGGCTTGTAATTTGCTTTGTTCTGAGTTGAGAATCTCTCCAAATGAGATATTGGAGATGTATGGATGGAAATGAGCTTTGCATTTGCCTTGTAGTATGGTTTTGCAATTGTGCCTTATGATTCAAGTAATCAATTTACAAAGCAAGTCCTTGAAATAATCCTCAATTCAAAATTGTGGCAATGTCAATGTTCTCAAAATTCTTTTTACAATCAAATTGGTATGTCATATGCCTTGGTTTAGTTGTGTAGATCAAAAATCCCAATTTCCAACTTTGATTCATTTAAATATACCTTCATTTTAGGCCATTTTGGTGACTTTGTGAAGAAAGCTATTCCAAGTTCTCATGAGATCTTATCTAGCCTAAAAACATCATTTTGAATACATCTCATGTTGAACATTTTTCCATTTGAAGAGTGGAAGATGGAGATTTGGACCTATGTTGAAAAATGACCTGTAATTCAACTTTCCCAAAATACCCCTGGATTGCCAAGACCATAACTTGAGTTCCACAAATCATCTTGAGGACTACTGGTACTAAAATTAAAGCTAAGATCACGATCTACAACTCTTATGTTGGCCAAGAATCCATTTGACAACTCCTTGATGGGTAAACGTTGCTTGGAAGTCAAGTGACTTTCACAGATAAATTTCAGTGTCCTCTGATGACCCATAAATTGCAAGAACCATAACTTGAGTTCTACAAATCTTCTTGAAGACTTCTAGTACTAAAATTAAAGCTATTGAGAAGCTCCACAAGTCTCATGTTTACCAATAATTCATTTGAAACTTGCATTTTGACTTATCTTGCTTGGAAGTTAGGCCTAAATTAGGGTTTTTACACTGAAACCCTAATTTAGTAACTCCTCTTCTTCTTGATTCCTTTTGATTTATCCTTGGCACAACACCACAGTTGTACACACATATCAATTCATGAATCTCACACCTTTCAATTAAGCCTTTATGCTCTTCAATCATTCAGTTGACCTAAGGTTGACCCAGATGAAACCCTAGTTGACTGTACTTCAACTCTGGCTCTTGTACTTGTATCAATGACTTGTCTCATCTTCAAAATGACCCTCTAGGTATTCCATGATCTTTGTGTACATTCCATACCCACAATTCCATGCTAATTCTCCATTGATGAATCTCAATACTCCTCAATCTAGGAGAGAAATCCACTAGTTGACCCTCAAACTTTTCAAAGCTTCAACTCATTCCTTGATTACTTGGATGGTCTTGAGCTTGAATAAAACCCCTTGATGGGCCTCTTTCTGATAAGAATGGCGCTTGATCCCCTGTTAGATGACTTGTTATGCTATGTTATGCAAATGATTAGACTATGTACATGACTTATTATGCAACTGACAATGCAACTGAAACATAACCCAGGTGAAATAGGTTGAGCAAATTTTAGGGTGCAACACTATGCCCAATGTTGGAACCTTGAAAGATCATAAATTAGAAGAAAAGAACAAGGGTGTAGTCTCTGATAGTGGAGGTGATGATGTTCAAGGCACCAAGAATGCGGAGTTGGTGGACCTTGATGAATATTTAGATAATGATCTAATAACAAACATCAATCCTGGCATAGCCAAAAGGCTTAAGACAAGGAAAGATAAAAAGGTGGCTGATCACGGTTCCCCCAAGAAAAAGGCAGTTGAACAGGTTGCTGAGCAAGACAGCCTCACAAAGAAGATAGTTGAACATGACAATCCCTTGAGGAAGGCTAGAACTAAAAGAAGACAAGTTGGACCTCCCAAACCTGGAGCAAAGTAGTCACCAAGAAGAGAAAGGCTGAATCTGGTACTGAATCAGAAACTGAGTCTGATGTTGCTGAGGATGTCACTAACATCCAACATAAGAAGAAACCCTCAAATATCAAACTGGCTGAAAAGGTCCCTGAGGTTCAAATTGACAACATTTCATTTCATTACCCCTCGTGTGTTAATAGATGGAAGTATGTTGTTCAGAAAAGGCTGGCAGTGGAAAGGGAGCTGGGACAAAATGTTCTTGAGAGTAAAGAAATCATGAATCTTATTCATGATGCAGGATTGATGAAAACAGTTAGTGAATTCTCTCCATGCTATGAGTTACTTTTCAAAGAATTCATAGTTAATCTCTCAGAGGAATATGCTGACAGGAAATCTAAAGAGTTTGGCAAGGTGCATGTAAGAGGGGAGTGTGTTACTTTTTCTCCAGCAACAATCAATAAATATATGGGAAGATTAGATAGAGCTCAGAGTGATGTAACTGTCTCTGAAAACAAAATGTGTCAAGTGATAACAGGCAACCAGGTACAAAGATGGCCATCCTAAGGAAAGCTAGTTGCCAGCAAATTGAGTGTCAAATATGCTATGTTGCATAAGATTGTAGCTGCAAATTGGGTGCCCACAAACCATAAGTCTACTGTGGCAACTGTTCTTGGAAAGATCATATATGTTATTGGGACCAATGCCCAATTTGACTTTAGAACATATGTATTTGATCAAACTATGAAGCATGCAGGCAACTCTAGCATCAAGGGCCCCATTACATTCCCTTCACTCATATGTGGCATAATTTTGAAATAGTATCCAAACATTCTCAAAAAGAGTGATGCTGCAAGCAAACGAGAAAGCCCCTTATCATTCCATCTCAAGTTGTTTCTAGGAACTCATGTTCCTGACATTGCTGAAACATCAACTGAGACATCTCGGTATACATCAAGAAAAGCAGAAGTGGTTGTCAAACTAAAGGAAACATGTCAGGAGATGGATGCGAGGAAAAGAACTCTTGAAGCACTAATCAGGACACTTGAGCAAAATGAAAATGCTGAGTTCATTGATGGGGATAGGAAAAATGATGGGGCAGAAGAGAATGATAGCCAGGCAGGTGATTCAGAGAAAGAGAGAGAGAACAGTGATGAAGATGGATCCCCTGAGGCTGAGGAGACTAGTGATGGAGAATCTGACAAAGGTAGGTCCAGTTCTGCATCTGAAGAAGAAGAATGACATATGCTGATGAAGTGCGGTAAAGCTCAAGCTGATTGTGGCTGAGCTGGTTTTGTGAACTGTTGTTGTGATGTTTTGTTTTGTATTTGACAGCAAGAATTGCACTGGTTGTGTGATGCTCTCTATGAGCAGTTAGTTTAATGTGCACTTCACAATTTTTATGTTACACTTTTGATCTATGTTAAGTCATTAGTTATATCTTAATTTATGGTTAAAAAGGGGGAGAGATTAATAGAGAACGGAAGGTACAGCAGGAAATAGAGGACAACAGGTGGAAGACTGATAGAGGACATCAGGTGGAAGACTGCTGTGAGCTATAAATGTGCATAAGCATATGTGCCATTGTATATATGAGATTCTTATGCTTGTAGGTGTAACCACAGGTGCAGGTGATGAAATGTGTGATAACAGCTGATAGTGCTGTTAGCAATGATGTGATATGTATTTCTAGCTTGAATAAGAATGCATGTATGTTAGAACTAGGAGCTCTGTGCTAAAGAAACTAGGAGCTAAGCTAACCTTGAGTGTGACTTCAGAATGTCATTCTGAAGGTCTGAACATCCACAGGATGAATGTTAGTATGAGTGACTGATGTGTGTGCCGGTGAAGTGTTCAACTGATAAAGTGCATCAGTTGAGGCGGAGTAACTCTGTGTGTTACTCACTCAGCAAAGAGTGACATCTGTAGTGGTATTCTACAGATAGTTAACAAAGTGAGCTAACAATAAGAGCTAACTATGAGGACTCAGAGAGACTTGAGCTAGTAACTTTCCTGCAAAATAGGGCAAATGATAAGTCTTCTGCTGTGTGTAAATCTCTGATATAATGACAGAGTGTTTTAGCCAAAAATTTGCCAAAGGGGGAGTTTGTAAGTGCTCTTGATTGGCTGAATTTTATGGTAAAACACTAGAGCATGTATGTATGTCATAACTGAGGTTAGAGCATACATAATATGGACAGTGCAAGGTAAGTTGACTTAACTAAAAGCAAGTTAAACTGGATGCCATACCCAATGTTATGACTTGGGTCGTATGACATCAAGCGCAGGTTTGCGCAGGTTTGTTTTTCTGGTAGCTATAAACTAGGAAACAGAATAGAAGCTCAAGATGGATATCAGGAGACTTTATAGAAGCCATAGGCGAACTAAAAGATCCCTGAATTAAGTGGCAAGCGTGCAGATCATTGAAAATAGGTTTGTTATGGATAAAACCTAATTTGTGCACCAAGGACCAAAAGGACTAACATCTGCTATAAATATCAGAAGATACAATCCTGAAGAGCAGCTCTTAAAAATAGGAGAAGAAAGAGTGCAGATTGCAGAGTCCTTGTAAGTGAAGAAGGCTAGTCTTCACGTGTGAATTCTGTCTAGGAATACTTGTACTCCAAGCAATTGTCTGATGGATAGTTGCATTGGATAGGTAGATTCTAGGCTTTGTCTCACTCAAAGCTATGAAGCAAGAGTGTGTGAGTTCCTTGATCAAAGTTGTGAAGCAAGATCAAGGTGTGTATGAAGTGTCTCTTCATATTTAGTCTGTAATTGTGACTTGTATATCACCGTGGTGATTGAGGGGGAGTGAGTGGGTATACTCAGGTCTAGAGTTTCTCTAGGTTGAAGTGTCATTGGGTAGGTTTTAAGTGAGGAGTGTAAACTGGTGGTTTAACTCTGAATTAATTCACTAATAATGAATTTCCTCCCTGGCTTGGTAGCCCTCAGATGTAGGTGTTGTTGATACATAACTGAGTAAACAATTGTTGTGTTTTTATTGCTTTTATTATTACTGATTATCAGCTGTTAAGTAGCAGAAGTCACAGTGGATGTTATAACCTTGGGAATAACATCCATCGTGTGCTTGCCAGAATTTTTACAGGTTTTCTAATTTTGTATGCTCTCTGGTACGCAACATGTGTGTGAAACACTATCGTTACTCATTTGTTTTTCAAACCACTTGTTAGTAGTAGTTGGAGTGAAACAAGTGGGGGATAAGATTATGCTTCTCTAATATGTTTTAGGCATGGAGGGTTAGTTCAACATGCCGCTGATTAAAAGAGTGCGGGTTGTTGGATGAGTCAGTTTTGCTTTTGAAGTTGTTTAAGATGAAGATTTAAAGGTCATATTTATTGAGTGTGTGAAAAGATTGAATTTGGAAGTTGTCATGCCCGAAATTTTACCCCTTAGATGTCATCAACATTTGCATGAGCATCATAGGCCAATCATCCTTGCATCACTAACCAAATCATCAAGCTTTATTTGTTTTGTTTATTTTGTTAAAATTAGGGTTTTATGAAGAAAAGGAGGAAGCTTTGATTAATCACGATTTGAATGGGAAATCAACCAATGAGGTCATCACACATTTCTTGGGTCCATAAGAAGTCATTTGATCCAAATAAATCCAAGTCAAGAGTTTCATAAGAGAATAGGAAAGGCATTGATTTCATCTGATTCAAAAGTCAACTAAGGCACCACAAAAGTCAACTCTTGAGTTTTATGGTCAAATCTAAGATTTAGAGGTCTTATTCTATAATCGCATATGTTTGTATCACCAAAAGTCAAGTTGGAGCAATAAAATCAGGAGATGTGAAGAATTAGGGTTTTCTTAATGAAAAATTCTAAGTTGAAAAGTCAACATTTGCTGTGATTTTCAATGACAAATTCAAGATGATTCCGAGTGTAATATGTATTAGTCATCAACATGAAAGTTTTATATCATCTCTTTATCTTTCTTCGGATACCAATAAATCCTCGAGATCATTTTTAGAACTCAAGTTATGATGTTTTCAAGTGGAAGTCAAAGTAGGGCAAAACTTAGGCAGCATTTTTGCAAGAACTTCCAACCAAGTCCTCATGGGGTTCTTGACCTCAAATCAAGATTCATCAAACATGAAAGTTATTCCTCTTGATCTAAGCTTTCTAAGAATATAAAGAAGTCCTCAATTGGATCAAGGAGTGAAAAGTTATGGCATTGCAAAGTTTGGTGATTTTGGGCACAAGTTAGGCAACTTGCCTTACTTGCCAAGGCACTTCAAATTCATGTTTTTGCTCAACTTGCAAGCCCTATTTATGATATTTCCAAGCTTAAAATCCAAAAGCGTAAAACATCAAAGTTGTTCTCCTCCATTTCATCTTTTCAAGCATATGAAGAACTCCTTCATTGGAATTCTACAACTAAAGCTATGGTTTGATGAACATAGGTGTCAAGACTTGACAAACTTGCCCAAGTGATGACCAGGCCATGCATGCCAAGACCTAGGTCAGAAAGTTAAACCACTTTTCATGTCTAAATTTCATCATGTTGCAAGCTTCAAATCAAAAGGTCTCAAACATGAAAGTTGTTCAATTACATACCCTCTTTTCAAAGAACTCGAGATCTCCTTATTTGACCCATTAGTCATGGAGATATGAGTTGTTAAAGTGAACACTTTGGACATTGTCACACCTTGCCACCATGCCAAACATCTTGAACCAATTCTTGTCAAAAACATTGCATCATTCTAAGCTTGGCTTCTAATGTATGTAACATGTCAAGAGTGACTCCCAAAGTTTTCCAAAATAAGTATCTTTGACCATGACATGCAAAAGGGTGTTATGAAACACAACATGAAAATATGTAAGTGCTCTTGATTGGCTGTATTTTGTGGAAAATCATATTAGTATGTATGCAGGTAGTGTCTGAAATTAGAGCATACTAATTATGGAATGTGCAGGGTAAGTTCACTTAGCTATTTTAATAGTTAAGTTGGATGTCACACATGGATGTCACAACAAGCATCGTATGACATCAAGCGAAGAGTTTGTTTTTCTGATGGCTGGAAATCAGGAGAAGAAACAGATGCTCAAGCTGGAAATTAGGAGAAGAAACAAATGCTCAAGCTGGGAATCAGGAAACATTTTAGAAGCTTTAAGAGTACTAAAATGTCCCTGATTAAATGAGGCAGGCGGGCAGAATAATTGAAGGCTAGGTTTAACATGAAAACCTAAAGTGTGCGCCTAGGCCCAAAAACTTTGCACCTGCTATAAAAGCAGAAGGAGGAATCCTTAAAGTGCAGCTCTTACAGATTTAGAAGACGAGGAATGTGTGAGTAAGAGTCCATTGTGAGTGAAGTTGTTTGCACTTCACGTTTCCATTTGTGTCTTAGGAATTCTTGTAACTCAAGCAATTAAGCTTATACATAATTGTCTTGATTAGGTAGGTCCTAGGCTAGTTTAACACTCAAAGCTGTGAAGCAAGAGTGATGTGTTCTTGATCAAAGCTGTGAAGCAAGATCAAGGTGTTTTGTTTTGAAGTGTCTATTCAGGACTATTTTGATATTGTAACTGATATCACTGGTTTGTGATAGTAGGGGAGTGAGTGGGTATACTCAGGTCTAGAATGTCTTTAGGCTGAAGTGTCATTGGGTAGTGATTAAGTGAGGAGTGTAAACTGGTGGTTTAACTCTGAATTGATACTGCTAATAGTGAATTTCCTCCTTGGCTTGGTAGCCCCCAGATGTAAGTGTTGTTGACACTGAACTGGGTGAACAATTGTTGTATGTTATTTACTGTTTCTATTTACTGCATATATTCTGTCAAGTGTTCCAGGATACAGTTGATGTTATAACATCAGGTATAACATCAAGTCTGTGTGCAAGCAGATTTTCAATTGGCATCAGAGCAGGCACCCTGCCTGTTTTAAATCTGGGTGAGATCTAGGGAAGATAAACTCTACTATAATGGACAAGGATATAGGATTCACAAATAGACCACCAATTCTAGATGGGTCTAAATATGACTATTGGAAATCAAGAATGATTGCATTCCTGAGGTTAATAGACATCAAGGCATGGAGAGCTGTGAACTCAGGATAAGAACATCCAAGGACAACTGATAAAGATGGAGCATCAGTACTGATCCCTGAAGAAAACTGGAATAAGGAGCAAGAAGCTCTAGCTCTTGGTAATTCTAAAGCCTTGAATGCCCTATTCAATGGCATAGATAAGAAAATTTTCAGGTTAGTACACCATTGTGAACTAGCTAAAGAGGTTTGGGACACTCTCAAGACTACTCATGAGGGAACCTCCAAAGTGAAAATGTCTAGACTTCAAATGCTAACCACTAAATTTGAAGGACTGAAGATGAAAGAGGATGAAACAATTCATGAATTCTACATGAATGTGCTGGAACTTGCAAACAGTTCAGGGGCCTTAGGTGAGAAGATGTCTGAAGAAAAGCTGGTAAGAAAAATTCTCAGATCCCTACCTAAGAGGTTTGCAATGAAAGTAACTGCCATTGAGGAAGCTCAAGATATATACCACATGAAGGTGGATGAACTCATTGGATCACTCCAAACTTTTGAGATGGGATTAAGTGACCAAGCAGTAGAGAAAAGGAACAAAAGTATTGCTCATGTCTCAAGCACTGCAGAGAAGACACAAGGAAAAGATAGGGAAAAAGAAGAGAACCTGTCAGAAGCAATGGCATTGCTTGGAAAAAAATTCAGCAAACTGATCAAAAGGATAGATCAGAAGTCAAAACCCTATGACAGAAACAGAACCTTTGATAGTGGCAAAGAGAAAGATGAAGACACCACTGGCCATAGCAAAGGTATACAATGTCATGAGTGTGAGGGATATGGCCATGTGAGAAGAGAATGTCCCACATATCTCAAGAAAAAGGGAAAGAGTCTTATTGTTTCTTGGTCTGAGGAAGACTCAGAAAGTGAGTCAGATAGTGAGGCAGCAAAAAATGTAACTGTTCTCAACAGTGTCTGCATCTCTGATGATGACTCAAGTGAAGAAGACATGACATTTGAGGAGCTTGCAACCTCATATCAGAAACTTCACATCAAACACTATGATCTGTTCCAGCAGGGAGAACATCAGAAGAAACTCATCAAAGAGTTGGAATCTGAAAGTAAGGAGCACCTAAGCACTATAGAATCACTTGGAAGTAAGGTCAGAGTATTAAAATCTAGTTTGGACCAAATGTCCAAATCTATAAGGATGCTTAATCCTGGAACTGACACCCTAGAAGAGATTCTTCAAAGTTGTCAGAACTCAAAGGATAGGTCTGACTGGGTTTTATTGAAAGACCAAACCCTGTGCTGAAACTCAAAAAGTTACAACCTGAGATTCAGAAGCTGAAAAGGATGTCACGACCAATGTCACAGCATCCACCCACAAAAACTGGAACCAAGTCAAAAGGCAGTTCCAAGGGCATAGGTGTTATCATTGTGGGAAACTTGGCCACATTAGGGCTGTATGTTTTTGGTTGAATGGATTTCCCGGCCAAAAGGTTGCTAATCAGGGAAAGTATGGAAAAGGCAGCATCATGTCAACCATGGCCAAAGGATGCATCATCATGCCAATCATGGCCAAAGGCAGCAACATGTCGACCAGAGCTAGAGGCAGCATCAAGCCAAACCAAGGAAAAAGGAAGTGCATAGACAGCAAGTACAATGGGCTGTAAAGACTGTGGCTTTAATAGCCAACACTTCCCTAAGAATACCAACTAAAGAGAATTGGTACTTTGACAGTGGCTGCTCCAGACATATGACTGGAATTAAAGAGTATTTGACAAATCTCAAACCTTATTCTTCAATTCATGTAACCTTTGGAGGAGGAGCTAAAGGAGAGATTACAGGGGTTGGATAACTAAACAACAATAAGACTCCAAGCCTAAGAGATGTATTGCTGGTTGAGGGACTAAATGTGAACCTCATAAGCATAAGTAAATTATGTGATCAAGGTTCGAAAGTGCATTTCTCAAAAGGTATGTGCATGGTTGTCAACAATGAAGGTAAGGAGGTAATGAGAGGGCATAGAACCAATAATCAGTGTTACCTATGGGAGGCCAGAAGTAACAAAACAGGGTTGTTAAATGGAAAGGAGCAAACTAGGATGATTAAGAGCAGACACCTACAAAAGGTAAGTAGGACCACAGTCAAGGAAGCTGGAAAGCTCATTTCAAAAGGCTTGCTATATGAGAGACCAAGACAAAGGAGACTCCCAATGAATGGTCAGAAAGGTAAGATAGACAGGCTGTACTGGATACTAATGAAGTCCATGGAAGCTAATATGCAGAAAGAAAGAGATGTCACTCCTGATGTTATGACATTATTCTGTGACATCCAAGGCTTCATCCAAATAAGTATTATTAAGGAATATCAAGTTAGGAAGGATCAGTGGAGATTTAGTCCCTGTAATAAGTTATAACAACTAGCTATAAACGAGAATTATGCCTTGGAATTAAAGCTTTTAATGAAAAGTCAAAAAGGAAAGTTCCCTCCTATTGGGCAAGCGTACCCCACCATCAAGTATAAAACATACCATTCACACTCTTGGTGCCAGCATAACCCTTTAAGCTACCAAAACAACGGTTCTAAACAAGGAAAGATCTCTCTCTCTCTCTCTCTCTCTCTCTCTCTCGATCAAAGACTGGCACCATGTCTCAGCATCCAAACCCTAGCCCTAAGGGAATCACAAGCAATGTCGAACATGAACCTAATGAAGTATTAGAGATAGAGCCCTTAAACATGATGACTCCAGAGGGAGTATTGGTAAGAAAACCAAGAAAGTTGCATGCAAGAAAACCTAGAACTCTTGATTCGACTCAAGGTCCCTCTACTACTAAATCGGGTGTTCTAGAGGACAAGGAAGCCAGACAAACGCATCTCAAAATAGTAGGAGTGGTGGCAAGTGTTCTGAATATACCTACAAAGGGGTCTGAACCAAAATCTCTTGAACAAGTAGATGTCTTGCAGGATGTTAAAACATCCGAGTATCCTTCACCAGAAGAAGAGGCCAAAGGAATAACCATAAGGCTAATGACGCGTAAGGGAAAAGGGGCAGCTGTCGCTTCCGCGAAAATAAGGTGTCGGCAAAACAGAAGAGTCGCCATCTTTCGTTATTTATCCCTCAGAACGGGAAAGGAAACGATCGGAAAAACCTAACAAAAAAGGTATAAGAAAGGTCATCGCAACCATTGTCTGGGTTCGGGAGTCGGTTACGCAAGGGGAAGGTATTAGCACCCCTCACGTCCATCGTACTCGATGGGATCCACGCTTTTTGTGTTTATCGGACGGGTTGGTTTTATCTATCTACCTATCAAGGCTGGCTTAAAACAAAACAAAAGAAAAGAAAAAGAGGACTCGACAAAGCATCGCGCTATGGGCCTATGTATTCTCATCAGAGAAAATCAGAGTCGACCTAGTTCGGCTAACTACGGGTTACGGATGGGGAAAGGTGGCTCGCCAATACGTCAGTATTGTGCCTACGTACTCTCAACAGGTATGAGAGATCAGAGCTTACGTAGTTCGGGTTAATACTGATTATGGGGATTCAGATTCATCTATTTTATCGAGTAGGGTTAACAAGAAGTTCCAGCAGTTTGGTGTACCCAGCTCGACCCTTGGAGACTTAGGTGTTACCGTTTGCGGTAGAATTGGGAGTTAACGACACTCTTTTCTTCAGAAAAGCTTCCTTTGAATTATGGGCCCACGGGGCAAAAAGGTTTGAAGTTCGTTTTCTGTCTTTTACGAAAGAACTATTTTTTATGGATGTTTGCAACCAATATCGCACTAGAGACTATGACCTGAGAGTGAATGCGTCGCATGTCACCCAAAGGGTACCATACTAAACATCCGGACTTTTGAAAAGAAACTCTCCAACAATCCTTTCTCAGATAGCTTAAGGCTCGTAACGTACGACGTCAGTTAACCTTTATTACTGTATTTTAATTTGTTTTGAGATGAGAAGAGAGCACGAACAGGTTCAACTAAGGGGAAGACTATCAAGTCCTAATGTTGTCATGCCAAGGATTCATCCTATGGTTGAAGTTTGAAACAGGGAACTCCTAGCTGTTATCATGCATAGGTTTTAACCTAAAGTTCTAACATCACTTCCTTATCAAAGGAAGTGAGATTCCTAAGGGATCATGTCAATGATAAACAGAAACAGATAAAGCATCAGCTTAAACAGTAAACAGTAAACGACTGTAAATTGCATACAATGCAAGTGAGGGAGGAAAAGTGTGTGGGGCATCAGCCTCCACAAGCTCATCTCAACCTCAAGCCAGATATGAATAACTTCAATCATACAGAGGAAATAACATGCTATCAAGCAAACACAACAACTGCAATCATACAGAGGAAATAACATGCTATCAAGCAAATCACAAACCACATAGGCAAGGGAGCTGGGCTCTACCAAATACCAGCAAGCAAAGCCATATAGTAAAAATACAAGCAGAGGGAGCAACTCAACCTCTAGTGCAATCATGCTCCTAGTTTAAATCAATCTAAATATGAACTTATTCTAATGCATCAAGCAAATCAAACAAGTCACATCAATACAGTTGCACAACAAGCAAACAGACAGTCAAGAAAAGAAAGCAGATCAACCACTCCTACAACTAAGCCCTCCTCTGACAGCAGTTCAATCCTCATTCTTCAACCACCCTTCAAGGCTATCATCCTAAATAGAAAGTGTCAACTTGCTTCTCCAAGCTTCTAACATATCAAACATAAGTATCAGCTTACTCCCTCTTCTCCAGGCCTCAGCTCTCCACTAACTTCCACCTTCAGGCTTCACTCCAAATATCATGTATCAACTTGACTCCTTCAGGCTCTCAATATCTCAACATAAGTATCAACTTATCCTTTATTCCTCAAGCCTCAACTCTTCACTCAAACTTAATGGGATCTTCTTCACAAGTGTCAACTTGGTCTTCTGTACCTTCAAGCTTCAGCTCTCTCCTCCTTACAAGTATCAACTTGCTCTTCCTGATCTACAAGCTTCAGCTTCAATGGTAGTCTTCAAACACAAAGAAGTATCAACTCCTATCCTCTTCATTATTCTTCAAGCAAGGAACTCCATCCTCTAGCAAGGGAGAAAGATTCATCTAACAAGAGCAAAGTTTGGATGATTGACAGCAGAGTGAAGACCAAAGGTCACCACTAAGCATCCTATCATCAGAGAAAGGGACCCTCAAAGATTCTACCAACTGGTAAAGAGCCACACATCCTACCAAAGGAGGGATGAGGCCTTCACAGGGGACCTTACATTATAGGGAAGAATGGAAGTGGTCAACATCTTCCATGTTTATGAAGGAAGAGAAGCTATCTAGAAGCTCTGCCTACAAACCCTAATCTTAACACCTAATCAACACTACACCAAAAGAAGGGAAGATCTTCACATCCAAGCGTCTTCAAGCAATCCAATGCATCTTCAACTTGTCTTCAACATCATCCAAGAACAAGCAAAGCAAAACCCTAATCTAAGGGAACTAAAGAAGTCAATCTAGTTGGATTAGTGCATTAAAATCATCTAAAGTTAGTATCTAAACTAAAATCAAACTAAAATAGAAAACTACATGATAAATTCCTACAAAAATTCCTAAGGGATCCTAATTCAATCATGAATCTACCCTATAAAAGTCAGAGGTTGAATCATCTACCAAGGACTAAAAATAAAATCTAAACCACAAGGTATCAACCATAAACCCTAAAAATGGAGCACCTAAAGGTTTCAACCTAAAACTACCACTTATATTCATCACAAAAATGTGAGAAAAATCTATGGGGAGCATGCATATCTATGCTAACTATTCACAAAAAATCAAGGCCAAAATCATTATCACATGATCAAACCAAATTCAACAAAATCAACCATCAAACATGATTATTTTAAAATCAACCATCAGAAAATCAACCATCAGAAAATGCATGAAATAATAATATTTTTTATATAAAAAATACTAGATCCTATCATGAATCCAATGCAAAAAGAATGGGATCAATTGAGTTATTTTTCCATTTTTCATGAATTAATCACTAACCATGAATAAAATGGAAAATAAAAGAAAATCCAAGGAAAATGATAAATGCGTGGTGCAGGTAGCAATAAAATCCAGTTCAATTAAGGGTTGGGCCCAACAAGGGGGTGCTGATATCAATCTGACTTAAGCCCAAAACCACAACTGATTAATGAAACACATCGTTTTATTTAGTTCAGAAATCCTTCACAAATTACATGCACGCGTGGCCGTTGGATGGAGTCTTTGGTCCAAGTCAAACCACAATCTGATGGCTATCAAGTCATCTTCCTCATTTTGACCTCTGAAACTCGCGCGCAGCCATGGCCGTCGCCGGTGGTGCTCCGGTCATCAGCCTCAACCCTAACTCTCTCCACAGGCCTCCATTCCAAGAGGTCTCTACATGAATCTTACCCCAATTTTCACAAGGAATCCACTCATGCCCTTAATTCACTCTGAAACCTCAAGATTCGCAAGAACCAAATCTCAACGGAAAATGGTAACAACCCTAATTGGTCACTAACTCTCAAATTAATGATCCATAAACCTTCCTACATCAATCCACAATACATCTAACACCCTAATTCCTCTTGATTCTTCCTAAAACAAGCCATGGGATAAGAACTGCATACCTGATAAACTCGAGCAAACAGAGGGGTTGAATCTTCAAATCAACCTTCAAGAGCTTGTAGATTCCTTCAATGGAGCATAATCAAGCTTCTATATGCAACAAACTTGATTGAAATGGCTTCAATTCTTGGATTCGATTCTGAGTTGCAGATGAAAAACTTCAATGGATCTCACACGATTCTCCACCAATCTTGCTCAATTCTCCATCTGGACTCATCCACCAATGCTAGAGCAAGCTTCTGAGATTGAAATCTTGGATTGAAATGGCTTCAAACCTTGTAACCGATTTTGATTTGCAATGGGAAAATTCAATGTGCAATCTCACTCTCCTCTCTTAATCATCACCAACCTTGGCCTTGGATCACCTCATCATCATATATAGAACATGTATGGATGATCTAGAAAGCTCTAGATCCTTCTAAGGAGAAATTCAATTTCTCATGTCATGAAAAGTTCAATCACATGCCATGGTCATACCAATTCTGTTAGCAGCTTGTATTCACCCTCATTCTCTTCCAATTTCTCTCCTCATGGTATTTTGGATGTGTTTGGATCGAAAGAAGCCTTGTTTATGCCTTGAATTTTGGTTTGGCAATTGTTACTTAAGATGTAAGTAACTACTTTTCAAAGCAAGTCCACAAATTAAACCTCAAGTCAAAATTGTGGCAATACCAATGTTCTTAAAATGTGTTTTAGAATCAAAATGACATATTACATGCCTTAGTTTGGACATGTAGATCAAAAAATACCAATTTCCATCTTTGGTTCATTTGAAAATCATCCTTATTTTAGGTCATTTTTGCAACTTTGAGCTATAAGCAATTCCAACCTCTCATGACCTCTTGGTTAGCCTTAAAACATCTTTTTGAACAAGTTTGATGTTGAACATTTTCCCATTTGAAGCTTGGAAATAGGAATTATGGCCTTATGCTTGAAATGATCTATAATCTCCAAATGACCAAAATGCCCTTGACTTGTCAAAGCCATAACTTGAGTTCTACAAATCCTATCAAGGACTTATAGTACTCTATAGAAATCTAAGAGGATAAGGAACAACATTCATGTTGACCAAAAGTTCATAGGAATTATCCTTCTTGGGAAAACGTTTCATGAAAGTTGGGCAACTTTCAAGCTCCAAATTCACATACCTCAGATGACATGTAACTTGTCAAAGCCATAACTTGAGTTCTACAAATCCTATCAAGGACTTATAGTACTCAAATTAAAGCTGAGATCATGCTCTACAACAATCATTTTGGGGGCAAGATGATATGACAATCACATCTTGAGCTAAATTGCCTTGAGGACAAGGGTCAAACTAGGGGATTTTACACTATCAAGCCTTAGAAACCCTAGCTTGAAACTTCTCAAACTCTTCAATCATGATGAGTTGACCTTGGAATCATCCTTATAACATCTCAATGCATCAATCCATGATCACATGGCTCTTGGATTAGGTCCCAACCTTGTTCAAATCATCAGTTGACTTAGGGTTGACCTAGTCAAACCCTAATTGCACCACTCATGGCTGAGTCTTCTTAATCTTGCACAATGACCTGTCTAGGCCTCAAAGTGATCTTCAACACTTCTCATGAGCTCAATCAAGATCTCAAGTCCAACTTCATGGCTTCAGAATCATCTGATGGCTTTCCACAACTCTCAAGTTAGGAGACCCACATACTTGGTTTCAACCACTCTTTCTGAGGATCTTTTAACTTCTCTGAAAAGGATATCAATCCTTGAACACTTGAATAACCTTCTTAGCTAGCTTAAAAGTCTTGTGTAGCCCTTGATTGGTAATCGTACCTCTTGATCTCCTGCCTACATGTCAATGAAATGCAAATGATAATGCTAATGTGAATGAAATGAGACACAAGCTAGGTAAAGAAATGTTGGGCAAATTTTGGGGTGCAATAGATGCCCCTATTCAAACGGCTTGGACCTGACTGGGTGAGAAGCGAATGGCTCTCAAACAATCAAGGTGCGAGACGGTTGAATACCGACAAACCCGGAAATTTGCCAACTGCACAAGTACACGGTACTCTGATGGGAACAAATCTTCGGAAACTGAAGTATTAGCTGCACGACAGTTAGCTGGGGAATTGGTCACACGGTAACCGGTGATACATGGTCGATCATGCCGTCAGACATCAGGATTCCTCGGGACTCATCAGGTCAACAATCAAGTTAATCATGCCATCGGGCATTCAAAGAAATTTTGGGCGTCAGCCGAACTTCATCACTAAGTTGGGAATAGAATTCTCAGTCAATCATGAACCAATTGGGGATATCCAAACTTCTTCCATCATGCACTCCGCATCAGCTGAGAGAACTGCTTCGACATCACAGTTGGACTTCTTCAGTAAGTCTGGGGTTTTGGCACCGCTGCCGAACTTCAATCATTAAGTCTTCAAGGAAAGTTTCAACTTTGCTATTCAGAAATCTGCTGGGGATGACACATCTCCGCTGGGGATTCTGGAGAACTATCAAGTAATTCTGCTTCAGTGACCCAGAGATCATTCTGGGTGAATCAACTCTACTGAGGACTTTAAGAATCATCTTGGACAAATAACTCCGTCGAGGACTTCAAGAATTATCCTGAACCAATAACTCTGCTGGAGATTTCAGGAATCATCCCAAGCAATCACTCTGCCGGGGACTCTAAACATCAACTTGAGCAACCAACTCTGGCGACTTCACTGGGGACTTTAAGAATCATCTTAAGCAATCAACTTCGCTGAGGAGCTCAAGAATCATCTTGGGCAAGCGACTTTGCTGGGGAATTCAAGAATCATCTTAAGCCACCTAACTCTTCTGAGATTTCAGGAATCATTCTGAGCAGATACCCTGTCGGGGAACACCTGCAAAACAAGAACGGTAACGACCTAGCTCATGTTTCGTATGCATATGTTTGACAATGGCGCAATGCTCCACACGGTGGAAATGCTACGCGTTTAGGGTAAATGCTATGCAATCATGCAAAATGCTATGACCCCATCAGCAAAATAAATGCTGAAGGGAGAATCCTCCTATCAAGGAGAAAGAACCACTCTGGTGGAGGAAGGACTCATCCTGCCAAGGAGAAGAAGTCACGCCAATCTCAATTGGACTCCTGCCTGGGGAAGTGAACTTCGGTTGACTGTTGCAGGGGAATAAAGCTCTACGAGAACCTGAACCTGCTCATCTGGGTATTCAAACCACAAGCTGCTGAGGAAAACGATGTCAGTCGCAGAAATAAACTGCACAGCCTTCGCGGTTAAACTTTCCTGGAGATAACGACTTCGGTGGGGAAATACAGCATCAACTATTCAACACTCTACTGGGGGAAAACCAATCATGGCTTCAACGACTTTCCGAGGACTCGGTTCTCTTGGGGGTTTGCATACTCGGCTGGGGAAGAAGAAATCATCCTACTTACTGGGGAGAGTACAACTCTGCGGGGAATTTCAATTCTTCTAGAGACTTCAGTCTGTACTATCGAGCGCTGCACACTTCAGTATATGACTCAGCTGGGGGAGATGACGTTCCTTCAGGATGCATCTGATTGGGGAGAGAATCTTCTCTGCTTGGGGAGACATATCAATGCTTTCGGTCTCATGTTCAAACTCCACGGGGAGATGCTACTGAACTTGCGAGAGAAGAAGGAATCATCCTGCTTGGTGATGCATACGGACTACTGCCTGGAATATGTTATACCTGCAACAACATAAACAAACAGACAAGATACCCTTCTCAAAGGGACCTATCGAGGTTATCATCTTGTGACAATGTTCAAGTAATTCATTGTTTCAACAATCAGTGGCCTAGGCCAGTAGGTTTATGTATGCGCATTTTATCAAAAACATCGGCGTTCTTTTTCGCAAACAAAATAGATAAATGCTAAACAAGCAAACATAATTACTGAATAGTATACATTTTATTGATAACGAACCCCTGAATGGGTAAAAATGTTTTACAACAGATGCAAGCTCCTGGAATGAGGAAGCCGCGCAAATATAAAACATAAATATACATCAGTATATACACAAATGTCGACAATGAGGCGTAGACGAACACCATGAGTTGATCCCTCTATGACCCACTCGACTTCGATACTTCTTCGACGCTTCAGCTTCAGAAGAGATTGACTCAAATAAACGGCCCTCAGGTCTTCCAAACCACTAAACAATGAAAGTCCACACGCGGAACGCAGTCATTTGCTTTTTCAAATCCCTAACTTTTTCCTGAATCGCCCTTCCGGGTTTTCGATTCACCGGGATACCCTTTTTTGCCAAAGTTGCCCTTCTGGGTTTTCAACTTTGCGGGTGTACATTCTTTTCTTTTATATCCCTAATTTTTGCCCGAACCTTTTTCCTTTTTTATGGTTCGCTGGGATGCCCCATTTTTGCCTGGATACTCTTTTTCTTTCCAGCCGGTCATCCTTTAAGCAAAATATTTTTTAACTGCGTCCGCGTTCACCGGGGATGCAAAATCTTCGCCATCCATCGTGGATAACAACAAGGCTCCTCCCAAGAAGAACTTGCTGACGACGTACGGACCTTCGTAATTAGGAGTCCACTTGCCCCGGTGATCGGAGTGTGGAGGAGGAATCTTCTTCAGGACGAGATCACCCGTCTGAAAGCTTCTAGGACGCACCTTCTTATCATAAGGTTTCTTCATTCGGCTTTGGTACAAACGAGCATGTGCAATCGATGCTAATATCTTCTCTTCCATCAGGCTGAGTTGGTTTAGTCGGTTCTTAATCCATTCTGCCTCATCGAGTTTCACGTCAACCAAAACTCGTAAAGAAGGAATCTCAACTTCTAACGGTAGGACAGCTTCCATACCGTACACCAAAGAGAAAGGAGTTGCTCCGGTTGATGTACGTACCGTTGTACGATAACCGTGCAGTGCAAATGGCAACATCTCATGCCAGTCCTTGTAGGTCACAACCATCTTCTGTACAATCTTCTTGATGTTCTTATTGGCCGCTTCAACGACGCCATTCATCTTCGGCCGGTAAGGAGATGAGTTGTGGTGTTCAATCTTGAAACTCTGGCACAGCTCCTTCATCATCTTATTATTCAGATTTGAACCATTATCAATAATGATCCGCTCGGGAATTCCGTAACGACAGATGATGTCCCTCTTTATGAATTTAGCCACCACCTGCTTGGTCACATTAGCATATGAGGCTGCCTCCACCCACTTGGTGAAGTAGTCGATGGTGACTAGAATGAAGCGATGACCGTTAGATGCAGTGGGCTCGATCTTGCCTATCATGTCGATGCCCCACATGGAGAACAGCTACGGGGAGGACATGACATTCAACGGGCACGGCGGCACATGAATCTTATCAGCATAAATCTGGCATTTATGACATCTCTTCGCGAATTTGAAGCAATCCGACTCCATCGTCAGCCAGTAATATCTTGCTCTCAGGATCTTTCTTGTCATAGCATGCCCGCCGACGTGCGTACCAAATGTGCCTTCATGGACTTCTTCCATGAGCATACTCGCTTCTTTCTCATCTACACATCTGAGCAGCACGAGATCGTGGTTTCTTTTATACAGGACTCCATCAGGATTGAGATAAAAGTTTCCAGATAGCCTCCTCAGAGTCTTCTTATCCTGGGTTGACGCTCCCGCAGGATACTCCTTAGTCATAAGGAAGGTCTGGATGTCATGGAACCATGGCTTGCCATCAGAGGCTTCCTCGATTGCAAAGACGAATGCAGGTCTATCAAGACGAGAAAAGACAATCCTTGGAGCTTCATTCCAAAAATTGACTTTATACATCGAAGCCAACGTGGCTAAGGCATCAGCCATTTAATTCTCGGCCCTGGGCACATGATGGAGCTCCACTCGATCAAAGAACGAAAGCAGCCTTCTGGCATAGTTCATGTACGACACCAAATTCGATTGACGAGTCTCCCACTCCCCTTTAATCTGGTTAATCACAAGTGTCGAGTCACCATATACATCTAGGTTCTTGATTCTCAAATCAATTGCTTCTTCTAGACCCATGATGCATGCTTCGTACTCTGCTTCATTATTGGTGACCGAAAACGTCAGTCTCGCAGTAAACGGGATGTGGGATCCATGGGGAGTTATGATGATCGCCCCGATGCCACTTCCGTAAGAATTAACCGCCCCGTCAAATATCAATTTCCACTGGGATTTCCTGTCTGGCCCCTCGTCGGGCAACGGTTCATCGCAATCTTTCGCTTTAAGAAACATGATATCCTCATCAAGGAATTCAAATTTCATCGGCTGATAATCTTCGATCGGCTGTTCGGCAAGGTATTCAGACAATACGCTTCCCTTGATGGCCTTCTGGGAAACGTACTGAATGTCATATTCCGTCAACACCATTTGCCATCTGGCAATCCTGCCCGAAAGCGCTTGCTTCTCGAAGACGTACTTGATCGGATCCATCTTCGAAATTAGCATGGTTGTGTGATTGAGCATGTACTGTCGTAAACGTTTGGCAGCCCAGGCTAGTGCACAACACGTTTTCTCCAGCATCGAGTAACGAGATTCATAATCTGTGAACTTTTTACTCAATTAATAAATGGCATGCTCCTTTCTGCCCGTCTCGTCGTGCTGACCGAGGACACAACCCATACTATTCTCAAGAACTGTCAAGTACATGATTAAGGGCCGTCCGGCCACTGGGGGTATCAGGATCGGAGGTTCTTGCACATACTGCTTTATCTTATCAAATGCCTTCTGGAAATCCTCGTTCCAGATAATCGCCTGGTCTTTTTTCAGCAGTTTGAACATTGGTTCACACGTGGCCGTGAGTTGAAAAATAAACCTTGTAATGTAGTTTATTCTTCCCAAGAAACCACTAATTTCTTTTTCTGTTTTTGGCGCAGGCATCTCTTGTATTGCTTTTATCTTCGCAGGATCAACCTCGATGCCTCTTTCACTCACGATAAACCCCAGTAGTTTTCCAGACCGTACTCCGAAAGTACACTTGTTAGGATTCAGCCTCAACCTGAACTTCCTAAGCCTCTCAAAAAGCTTCAACAAATTGATCAGATGTCCCTCCTCCGTTTGGGACTTCGCAATCATGTCATCAACATAGACTTCAATCTCATGATGAATCATATCATGAAACAAAGTTACCATTGCTCGTTGGTAAGTGGCCCCTGCGTTCTTCAGACCGAAAGGCATTACCTTGTAGCAAAACGTTCCCCAAGGTGTATTAAACGTAGTTTTCTCCATGTCCTCCGACGCCATCTTGATCTGATTGTAGCCGGAGAAGCCATCCATGAACGAAAATACGGAGAACTGAGCTGTATTGTCGACCAACACATCAATATGGGGAAGCGGGAAATCATCTTTAGGGCTCGCCCTATTCAAATCCCGATAATCGATGCACATTCACACCTTACCGTCCTTCTTCAGTACAGGCACGATGTTGGCGACCCACGGAGGGTAAGTAGTGACCGCTAAGAAGCCAGCATCAAGCTGCTTCTGCACCTCTTCTTTGATCTTAACGGCCATATCTGGTCGCGTCCTCCTAAGCTTTTGCTTAACGGGAGGGCAATCTTCTCGCAGCGGCAAGTGGTGGACCACGATGTCAGTATCAAGTCCGGGCATATCTTCATATGACCAAGCAAAGACGTCACTATACTCTCTTAGCATCTCGACCAATCTCTGCTTGACATCACTCTGCAACGCAGCCCCTATCCTAACGTTCCTAACAAGTTCTTCAGAACCCAGATTCACAATCTCAATCTCTTCCTCGTGCGGCAGAATAACCTTCTCTTCTTGTTTCAAAAAGCGGGCCAACTCTTCGGGAAGGTCTTCGTCTTCATCAATCTCTTCTTCGGCTTGATAGATCGGGCAATCAAAGTCGAAGTGAGTCGTAGAAGGTCCAGAGTCGATGTCATCTGCTATGTGGATCCTGCAATAACAAGGGTTAAGCTTAAAACAAGGATATGCAGGTTAGCACAAACCCCATTGCCATTTTGCTGTTTTTCAAAACAAATATAAAATAGGAATAACAGAGATCACAATATTTGAATACGAAGAAAAACGCCTTTTGATTTATTGATAAAATGAATGTACATAATCAAACAAGGCCCTGACAATAAAACCAATATGCCTTGGGTAGGACATAGGGTTGTACAATGATTGGAAAAAGTAAATCATTACTCTTTGCCTGTCACTTGGATGATATCCCGGATGGACCAGTTGCTGAGGCTCTCGCCTGGCTTGCTTGGCTGGATCCAAGAGTCTAGGTCGCAGTCACTGTCTTCGCCGTCTTCAGACACTGCGTTGACACTTTCGAATATCACCCCGCCACTGGTAAACTGGATCGACCCTTTACCTCGCGACGCACTGCTAGAAGAGGAGGCTTCAGCCGCAGGAGAGTATCCCAACCCAAACTTGTCTTGCTTGTTAGGTATCTCTAGAATTCGCCCCCAGCCTAGGCTAGATCCAGCTTGAACAACGGCCCGGGCTTCCTTGAAGGAGGAGAGAGTCATCTATGGCTTCTCAATGATTACAGGAGCTACGTTCTTGACTTTAACAGCTTCGAACGCCTGACATAGGGTTTCGTGGATTTCCCCATCCATCTCGACATACTTGAAGGACGACAAATGGCTCACCATTATATCTTCCTCGCCACATACAGTCACGATGCTTCCTCCGACAGCATACTTGAGCTTTTGGTGCAACGTGGAGGTCACGGCGCCCGCAGAATGGATCCATGGCCGGCCCAGGAGACAGCTGTAGGCAGGCATGATGTCCATAATGTAAAAGACCACGTCGAACGTTTCCGGCCCGACTTGGATTGGCAACGTCACTTCCCCGAAAACATGACGATTGGTTCCATCAAACGCCTTCACAACCAGATCACTGGGTGTGAAAATCACTCCGCGAGTATCTAACTTCAATGCTTTCTTCGGAAGAACATTGAGCGATGACCCTGTGTCCACCAACACATGAGACATAATCGTTCCCCTACACTCTATCGAGATGTGCAGGGCACTATTGTGGTTCCTCCCCTTCGGTGTCTGCTCCAGGTCAGTGAACCCTAACCCATTTCTCGCATTCACATGGGCTACGAATCCTTCCAACTAGTTTACCGATATTTCCTGCGGTACGTACGTGGCGTTTAACACCTTCAGCAGTGCGTTGCGATGTGCCGCAGAACACAACAACAAATTCAGGATAGAAATTTTTGAGGGTGTTTGATGGAGATGATCCACGATCTTGTAGTCACTCTTTTTAATCAACCTCATAAACTCTTCGGCGTCTTTAACAAGTAAGTCTTTTTCTACCCCACGAGGGGTCTCTTCAACGACTTTACTCTTCCCTTTATCAGTTGCGTCAGCTTTGTCCGCCTTGTCCGCCACGACCTCAGATGGAGCAAATACTCTTCCGCTGCGAGTGATTCCGCCAATGCCCGCTAGGTTCTCCACAGACGACCCTGATGGTTCTAGCTCCAACTTCTGTCCGTTGCAGTAGACCTCTGCCCCATAATGCCATGGGACAGCATTGGTGCTTTCGAAGGTGTCACTTCCGCGAAAATAAGGTGCCGGCAAAACAGAAGAGTCGCCACCTTTCGTTATTTATCCTTCAGAACGGGAAAGGAAACGATCGGAAAAACCTGACGAAAAGGTATAAGACAAGGTCATCGCAACCATTGTCTGGGTTCGGGAGCCGGTTACGCAAGGGGAAGGTATTAGCACCCCTCACGTCCATCGTACTCGATGGGATCCATGCTTGTTGTGTTTACTGGACGGGTTGGTTTTATCTATCTACCTATCAAGGCTGGCTTAAAAAGAAAAGAAAATGACTCGGTAAAGCGTCGCGCTTTATGCCTACGTATTCTCATCAGATAATGAGAAATCAGAGTCAACGTAGTTCGACCTACGACGGGTTACGGGGAAGGTGGCTCGCCAATACATCAGTATTGTGCCTACATACTCTCAACAGGTATGAGATATCAGAGCTTACGTAGTTCGGGGTAATACGGATTACAGGAATTCAGATTCATCTGTTTTATCGAGTAGGGTTACACAGCACTTCTAGCAGTTAGGGACAAAGCCTGTTTGCGTTGGCGCTGGAGTTTAACGACACTCTTTTCTTCAGAAAAGCTTCCTTTGAATTATGGGCCCACGGGGCAAAAAGGTTTGAAGTTTGTTTTCTGTATTTTACGAGAGAAGTGTTTTTATTGTGTTTGCAATTTCAATCGCACTAAAGACTATGACATGAGAGTGAATGTGTCGCATGTCACTCAAAGGGTGCCATACTAAACATTCGGGTTGTTGAAAAGAAGCTCTCCAGCAATCCTTTCTCAGATAGCTTAAGGCTCGTAACGTACGAAAGAAACCATTCATGATTACTGTATCTTAAGCTGTTTTGAGATGAGAGGAGAACAGGCTCAACTAAAGGGAGACTATCAAGTCCTACTGTTGTCATGCCGAGGATTCATCCTATGGTTGAGGTTTGAAACAGGGAACTGCTAGAAATTATCATGCATAGGTTTCAACCTAACGTTCTATCATCACTTCCTTATCAAAGGGAGTGAGATTCCTAGGGGATCATGTCAATGATAAACAAAAACAGATAAAGCATCAGCTTAAATAGTAAACAGATATATTACTGTAAAATGCATGCAATGCAAGTGAGGGAGGAAATGTGTGTGGGGCAGCAGCCTCCACAAGCTCATCTCAACCTCAAGCCAGATATGAATCACAGTAATCATACAGAAAACAAAACATGCTATCAAGCAAAACACAGTAAACTGCAATCATACAGAAGAAATAAAATCATGCTATCAAGCAAAATAAACCACATGGGCAAGGGAGTTGGGATCTACCGAATACCCGCAAGCAAAGCCACACAATAACAATACAAGCAGAGGGAGCAACTCAACCTCTAGTGCAATCATGCTCTTAGTTTAAAGTCAGTCTAATCATGGACTTATTCTAATGCATCAAGCAAATCAAACAAGGCACATCAGCAATACAGAAAAGAAAACAGACAAGAAAGAAATAGATCAACAACTCTCTCTCAATCCCAAGCTTCAGCTCTTCTAACAGCAAACCAGTCTTCAGACTTCAATCACCCTTCCAGGCTATCATCTTGCTTCTCTAGGTTCCACCCCAACTACATAAGTTTCAACTTATCCTCTTTCTCCAAGCTTCAGCTTTCTAGTCAATTCCACCTTCAGGCTTCACTCTTAACCACTAGTATCAACTTGATTCCTTCAGGCTCTCCCAGCATCAATGTAAGTATCAACTCATCCTTTATTCCTCAAGCCTCAGCTTTACACTCAATCTCAATTGAGTCCTCTTCATAAGTATCAACTCAGTCTTCAAGCTTCAACTCTCTTTGCTTTACCAGTATCAACTTGGTCTTCTTCTCCTACAAGCTTCAGCTTCTCAGAGTAGTCCTTAATCACATGGAAGTGTCAACTTCATCCTTCAATCTTTAAGCTTCAGCTCTTCATTCAATATCCATTGGGTCTTCAAGTATCAACTTGTTCTTCTTGCTTTTCAAGCTTCAGCTGCAATGGCAATGCTCAGGGAATCATCCTCTACCACACTCTTCAATGAAGTCCTCATCTTCAAGCTCAAGCCCAACCAGAAGATAATTGATTTAATAGAGTGAGAGGAAATGATAAACAGCTTACTGACAACCAAAGGAAGCCTGCAAGGGTTCATCATTGTGAGAGACTGGTTCCCTCAAAGTTCTACTTCCCAAATAAAGCCACTCATCCTTCCAAAGGAGGGATGTGAATATCTGAGAAGGACTTTTAGTCATTGGGAGGAATGGAAGCACAAGATGCTTTCCATGTTTGTGAAAGAAATCATTCTAACTACAAGGCTCTCCCTATGTCCTATCTCCTAATCTTCATCAGACACCTTCAGGCACCAACAAATCCAAAGCTCCAAGCAACTTCAAGCATCCTCCTCTTGTCTTCAACTTGTCTTCAACCTCAACCAAAGGCAAACCAAGCACAAACCCTAATCTAAGGGAACTAGGGAAGTTAAACTAGTTGAATTAGTAAATTAGGATCACCTAAAACCTAGTACTAAAGTTAGTCCTAACTAAAATACTAAAATCAATTGTAAAATCCTACAAGAATCACTATGGGAATCTAGGTCAATCATGACTCTACCACATTAGTTTCAAAGATCAAACCATCAAATTAGACCTAGAACTAAATTCTACATTCTTAGGCATCAAACCTAAAACCCTAAAAAGGAGGCATCTAAACATCAATCTAGAAAGTACACCTATTTTTATCACAAAAATTTGAGAAAAAATTCTATGGGATCATACATGTCTAACCTAATCACACACAAAAAATTAGGCTTAAAATCATCACCATGAGATCAAACAAAATTCCAGAAAAATATGTATCAAACATAATCATTTTAATATCAATTAAAATGCAAAATTCCAATTAAATCAGAAATTATATGAAATGAAAATATTTTTTCTCTAAAAAATAATAGACTCAATCATGAGTAATATGCAAAAAGAATGGGTTTAATTGGATTAATATTCAATTTATTATGAATTTTACAAGAATCATGAATTAAATGGAAATTAAATGAAAATCAAACAAAAAGATCAAACACACGGTGCAAGAAGTAATCATTTTCAGTTAAAAACATGGGTTGGGCTCGCTGGGGGTGTGGATAACACTTAAATCATTAAGCCTAAACGCCTGAATAAATGAAACGCATCGTTTCATCAGAAATCCTTCACAAATCAGAATTAAAACGTGGCCCTTGGATCTTCTCCCAGTCAATGGTTAGACCATGATCTGATGGTGAGAACTTCATCTTCTCCATTTCAAACGCCTGAGCTTCGCGCCCAGCTCCGGCCACCGCCGGTGGAACTCCGATCGTCCCCTTCAACCCTAGTTCTCCCTAGAGGCCTCCAATCCAAGAGGTCAAAACATGAAACTCATTCCAAATCTTGCCACGAATTCAACCATACCCATAGTTTCCTCTGAAACCCCAAGAATCATCATCTCCCAATCTCAACCGAAAATGGTGATCTTCCTATTTTGTCTCTAATTGATCAATTAATCATCTGAAATCCATCCTATGCCATTCTACAACTAATCTAGCACCCTAATTCAACCTAATTCTACATAAATCATGCTAGGGGAATAGAGTTACCAACCTGGAAACTCTTGAATAACAGATGCACCAAATCTTCACTTCAAGCCCTCAAATCTTCTGTACACGATCACTGAACCTCCTCCTTACTACTGTATGCAAAAGATTCAATGGAAAGTGCTTCAATCTTGAAACACGATGATGAGTTGCAGGTGCTGAAAACCACTTGCTCCTACACGATCTAGCCACCAATTCTTCTTGAAAATGATCTGAAATCACTCCTTGGCACTCATGGAAGAAGAATCAATCAAGAAAATGAATGGAAGTTGAGGAATTTGATGAAACCGATTTCAATTGCAATCTATGAAAACTTAATCTCAAACTATGCTCAATCCTTCAATGATCACCAACCTAAGCCATGGATTCATTCTACTCAATATATAGATGGAGTTTGGATGATCTGGAAACCCTCTAGATCCTTCCAATGAGATTTTACACTTCTCATGTCATGAGATTTTGAATCACTTATCATGACATGTACAACCCTTGCAATCAGCTTGGAATTCATCCCATTCACTCTTACTTTCTCCCCTAGTGAGATATTAGAGGTGTTTAGCTTGCCAAGTTCCTTGTTTATGCCTTAATTTTGAGTTATGCATATGTTACTTAATATGCAAGCAAGTGCTTTTCAAAGCAAGTCCATGATTTAGGCCTTAAATAAAAAATGTGGCTAAACCATTGTTTTTAAAATGTTTTCTAGAGTCAAAATGATATACTACATGCCATGGTTTGGATGTGTAGGTTGAAAATATGAATTTCCAACTTTTGCTTATTTAACTTATGCCTTCATTTTAGGTCATTTTTACAACTTTGAGCTACAAGCATTTCCTGTGAGGGCAAGTTGTCTCACAATACAGGCCTCCGAGTTTTTCGATGATGACAAAACAAATTAGAAGCATCATGCTATATCTCTGTTTTCATTGCTATACCTCGTGTTTCGGTGTTAAATCGTTATACCCTAATATGTGTCATTACTGAATGTAGCAGGATATGCAAAATGGAAAAAGTTGTTAATTTTGCAGGTTTCTAAGCAGTGAGTCGACCATACAGTCGGCGCATGAAGCCTGGCATTTCTCACGGCTCAGCGCATGGAAGCTATGCGTCGACCGTACAGTCGGCGCATGAGTGTTTTGATTCTCCACGGTTCAGCGCATAAAGACATGCGTCGACCATGCCACTCAGCGCATGGTGCTGAGGATTTCCCACGAGTCAGCGCACGCCGACCCTATGGTCGACCGTTCACGCGCTGTGCTGTTTTTCTTGCTGTGTTTAAAAATCTGTTTTGTTGGCTGTTTTGGTTATTACTATAAATAGAGTTTTGTTCATTTTTAACAACTAACAGTTGAAAATCTTGAGTAAATTGTCAGGGCAAGAAACGTGAAATAGGTGCAACAAATTTCTTCATCTTCATCCCTCACACAACACACAAATCCACAAATATATACAATCATTTTTGCTGAGATTAGTGTCTTGTTCAAAGGGTGATAAGGTTCGAACGCGTTGATTGAAGATCCGGTTCGAGTGGAAACTGGGGCAAGTGTTTCTTGCAGAAAACCTTGAGGGTTTTACCCATCAAGACTAGAAGGTTTTGAAGGGCTTTTGTCACGGAATAGTTCGTTCAACATTCAAGCAGGTGCGAAGGTAATTGATCAACGGAAGGTTCATCAATTTAGTAGCGAAGGCGTTGAAGTGTTGAAGACTTTCCGGGTTTGATTTGTTGGTGTCTAAGATCAGCCGAGCCGAAGGTTTGAACAACGGAAGGTTTTTCATTAAGGTGGCTGGAATCGAAGGTCATTCACAACAAATTGAAGGGCTTGATTCATCTTGAATCAAGGTGCAAGAAGTGATAGCAAGCATCAACAACATTTGAGATTGTTTGTATCATTGTCTATCAACTCTTGTGTAAACTGTTCATTCCAACAGGTGATATATATTCAATATATCTCAATTCTAATTTTAGAATTGAGGGCAGACGTACCCCGAAGCGAGGACGACGGGGGAACTGCCTCATCAAATCGTGTTTTCTTCATTTTCTGTCATTTTCAATTCAGCTTATAAAATAAGTGATTCTAGCTTAAGTGATTATTGTCAAACTGTGAAACAAATTGAGTGAGGTGTTGAAACTCTGTTTTTTAACCACTAAGTACAATAAAAATATTGTACTAGGGCATTTCCAATCCCTCACTCAACATAAATATCCTTAGAGATATTTGTGCACACAAACTGTTCGACAAAAGTCCTGAACTAAAATTGTCTTATTTTGCTTCTAGTTTTTGTGTGTCTAGTTAATCATTAGAACTAGGCCACCTTGCAAATTGAAGTAAACAATTAATAAGCATAGTTTGTGTTGTGATTTTATTTTTCCGAATTGTCATAAATCCATAGGCTTACGTATATCCGGTTTTCCAATAACCGTTCGTTTTTAGACTACATTTTTCCTCGGCCGCTTCCGCACTTAAAACATTTTCAAAACCAATTTTAAATTGGTAGTGCCGACTCAAATTTTAATCGGGGATCTATTCAACCCCCCCTTCTAGATCCGTGCCATAGTCTAACAAGTGGTATCCAGAGCTCCGGTTATTCGGTGCTTCAAATACAACGAGATAGAAAATGGCAAACGAACCTAAAGGGGCGTACAATAGGGCTCCTGTTTTCAACGGTGAAAATTACAGTTATTGGAAAGACTGTATGCGTGTGCATATCAACTCCATAGATAGAAAAATATGGAACTTTATCCTTAATGGTCCAATAGAAATTACTATGACCAATGCGGATAATGTAGTTGTGCCAAAGCCTGAAGCGCAATGGACCGATGACAATGAGAAAAAATACAATTATGATTGGAAAGCTAAAAACATCCTAATCTCCTCATTAGGTGTAGATGAGTATTACCGTGTATCCCATTGTCCTACTGCTAAGGCCATGTGGGATTCACTACAAATAGCCCATGAGGGGACAACCGATGTTAAGTTAGCTAGGATCAACACTCTTATACAAGAGTTCGATCTCTTTTTCATGGAGCAAGGGGAAACCATTGCTGACATGCAAAAGAGATTCACTCATCTTATCAATCGCTTACATTCACTAGGTAGGCCTATTTCCAATGATGTTGCTACTAATAAAGTGTTGATATGTCTTAACAGGGAGTGGCAGCCAAAAGTAACCGCCATCAAAGAGGCAAATGATCTTACCATATTAGACTTGACAACATTGTTTGGAAAATTGCAAGAGCATGAACAGGTACTCTTGAGCCTAGATCAACGTGAGAAAATGGAAAAGAAAGACAAAGCGAAGGTGAGTGAAAAGAAATCGATAGCTCTCAAGACTTCCTCTTCGAAGTCTCAAGTAAAAGAGCAAAATGATTATTCCTCGAGCGACGAAGAAGAAGAAGACACAAGCAAAGATATGGGGTTGTTTGTTAAAAGGTATAACCGTTACGTGAGAAAGAACGACATACAACATTCCGAGAAGAATTTGGTAAACTTTCGGAAACAATCAAGACACTCCAAGGATGATGACTCGAAAGGTAAAAAGACCAGAGGGACGTGCTATAAGTGTGGAAAGCCCGATCACTATAAACCGGACTGTCCAATGAATAAAAAGGGAAAGGATAAGGAATCCTCAAAATCACACAAGAAATCATCGAAGCCTAGGAGAGCATACATAGCATGGGAAAGTGACAGTAACTCTTCCTCCTCTGATGAAAGTTCTAGTGATGAAGAAGAGTCCGTAAATCTATGCCTCTCCGCAAATCAGAAAAATAAGAAAAAACAGGTACGTAACTCTAAATATGATGAGTCATCCAATATGTTGCATTCGGAATTACTAGCCGCATTTCATGCCTTACATAATGAAGCAGTAGAAGCCTTTAAGAAACTTGCTTCTAATAAGAAAATCTTTACGCATTTAGAGCATAAGGTTAAAGAGTCCGAAAAGAAACTAGAGGACCTAAAGGCTTCCATTGTGAAAGACAATGAATCGGATAGTAAGGACGATAGAAACCTTTTCAACTTCGGGTGTAGCACTTGTCATATTTGGCAAGGTGAGGTAAGACACCTCAAGACCAAATTAAACAAGGCACTCGAGCCTAAAATTACATATGCTATTGATCAAAAGGATTTTAGAAAAAGTATGATTAACCCATACCAAAAATATGCATATGTAATTAGGGATCAAGCAAGTGAAAGTGTCTCTAAAGTTGATTTTGCTTGCTTATACTGTTGCAGGAAAGGCCACTCCATTGGTAAATGCCGTTTTAGAAGGTTTCTTGTTCCTAAAGGCATCTACCAATGGTTGCCCAAACGCAACCATTTTGTCGCTAACCTATTAGGACCCAATATGCCATTGGGTACCTCCTTGTGCTAATTATGTTTTGACAGGTGAAATGTGTCGAGACCACCGACAGAAGATGGGTTCTCGATAGTGGGTGCTCAAGACACATGTCTGGAGACATATCCTTATTCATAGACTTTGTGGCTAAGAAGAAAGGGTTTGTAACTTATGGTGATGACAACCGTGGAGCAATACTAGGCAAAGGTAGTGTAGGTAATTCCGCCTCTGCTATGATTTCCGATGTATTACTTGTCGAAAACCTTAAACATGATTTGCTTAGCATTAGCTAATTGTGCGACAAAGGATACAATGTATCCTTTTCAAAAGATTATTGCAAAATTGTGCATGAAAATGATAAGACGAATATGTTCAATGGTTTTAGAGTAAACAATGTATATATGCTTAACTTAAATGAAGTATCATTAACAAGCGACAAATGTCTCATAACTATGAATGAAGACTCATGGCTATGGCATAGGCGTTTAGCGCATGTTAATTTTGATTTACTCAATAAGGTAGTCTCAAAAGACCTAGTCTTAGGACTTCCTAAAATTAAGTTCTCCAAGGATCACCTTTGTGATGCTTGTCAAAAAGGGAAGCAAACGAGGATCTCATTTAAATCTAAAAAGATAATTTCAACAACGAGACCTCTTGAACTTCTACACATGGACTTGTTTGGGCCGTCTAGGATCAAAAGTCTCGGAGGAAACTATTACGGGTTCGTAATAGTGGACGACTTTTCTAGGTTTTGTTGGACCATCTTCTTAGTAAGTAAAAGTGATACATTTGCCGCTTTTGAAAAATTTACTAAGCTTTCCAAAAACAAGTTGAATACAAACATAGTGTCCATAAGGAGTGACCATGGAGGTGAGTTTGAAAATCATTTGTTTGAAGAATATTGTGGTAACCATGATATTGATCATAACTTCTCCACTCCACGCACTCCTCAACAAGACGGGGTTGTGGAGCGTAAAAACCGTATTTTAGAAGAATTAGGAAGAACAATGATTAATGAGAGTGGTTTACCTAAATATTTTTGGGCCGACGCCCTTAGTACGGCATGCTATGTTTTGAATAGGGTACTTATTCGCCCCATTCTAAACAAAACACCGTACGAACTCTTAAAAGGGCGGAAGCCAAATGTCTCTCACTTGCACGTGTTTGGATGTAAATGTTTTGTATTAAACAATGGTAAGGAAAACTTGGGCAAATTTGATTCCAAAGCCGATGAAGGTATCTTTCTTGGATACTCTCACTCGAGTAAAGCATATAGAATATATAATAAACGATTACTTGCTGTAGAAGAGTCTGTGCACGTTACTTTTGATGAGTCCTATCCGAGAAATGTCGGAAAGGATAGGTTTGTTCATGGTGCAGGTACATCCACAGAAGACATACTCAAAGATGGCGAAACAGGGACTGATCAACCTGACAAAGTCAAAGTTGAGGAGGATAAGGATGTATATCATGAAGCAAACGAGGAAGCTCATCCGCCTACAAACGATGATCTCCCTCAAGCCTGGAAATCTTCTAAAGATCATCCAATTGACAACATTCTCGGAGACATCACAAAGGGAGTCACTACTCGATCGAAGCTAAGTAACTTCTGTTATCACTTCGCTTTCGTGTCACAAATGGAACCTAAAAATCCTAAGGAAGCCCTACTCGATGAACATTGGTTTCTGTCAATGCAGGAGGAACTAAATCAGTTTACTAGAAATGAGGTTTGGGACCTTGTCCCTCCTCCGCGAGGTCATCGAGTAATCGGCACCCGATGGGTGTTTAGGAACAAGCTGGACGAAAACGGGGTAATAACTCGTAATAAGGCGCGTTTGGTCGCGCAGGGGTATAACCAAGAGGAGGGCATCGACTATGAGGAAACTTACGCTTCGGTTGCCCGACTCGAGGCTATACGCCTTCTTCTTGCTTTCGCATGTGTGAAAGATTTTAAGTTATTCCAAATGGATGTCAAAAGTGCATTTCTTAACAGATACATAAATGAAGAGGTTTACGTGGCACAACCTCCGGGTTTTGAATCTCATGAGTACCCCGATCATGTTTATAAACTAAAACGGGCGTTGTATGGTCTCAAACAAGCTCCTAGAGCTTGGTATGAACGCCTAAGTAAATTTCTACTTGATCAAGGTTACTCAAGAGGAAAGGTTGACACGACCCTCTTTATTAAACGTCAAGGAAAGCACTTGATATTAGTTCAAATCTACGTTGATGATATAATCTTTGGATCGACTAACATGAATCTCGTGAGAGAGTTTTCTGTTCTTATGCAGGGTGAATTCGAGATGAGTATGATGGGAGAGCTCACATACTTTCTCGGCTTGCAGATTAAACAATTCAAGGAAGGAACTTTCGTGAGTCAAACAAAGTATTGTTTGGACCTTCTCAAGAGATTTGACATGGCAAAATCCAAGGCCATAGACACCCCCATGACTACATGTGCAAATTTGAATAAGGATGAAAGCGGTAAGGACGTAGAGGTAAAAAGGTATAGAGGTATGATTGGATCACTTCTCTATCTCAATGCGTCGCGTCCTGATATTATGTTTAGCGTGTGTATGTGCGCAAGATACCAATCATGTCCTAAGGAATCCCACCTAAAAGCTGTTAAAAGAATACTTCGGTACCTATCCGGTACTCCAAAGTATGGTCTGTGGTATTCCAAAGGTAGTGATTGTTCGTTGGTAGGTTATTCCGACTCCGACTTTGCGGGTTGCAAATTGGATAGGAAAAGAACTAGTGGTACGTGTCATTTGTTTTCAAATTCTTTGGTTAGTTGGCATAGCAAAAAGCAAGTTTCAGTTGCTTTATCAACTGCCGAAGCGGAATACGTTGCCGCCGGCAGTTGCTGTGCTCAAATCTTGTGGATTAAGCAACAATTATTGGACTTTAATCTCAAACTTGAACGTATTCCAATTCTATGTGACAATACCAGTGCTATTAATCTTACCAAGAATCCGGTATTGCACTCTCGCACTAAACATATCGAAATTCGACACCATTTTCTTCGTGATCATGTTGAGAAAGGCGACGTTGTATTTGAACATGTTGATACTAAGAATCAACTAGCGGATATTTTTACTAAGCCGCTAGCCACCGAACCTTTCTTTCATATTCGCCGAGAACTCGGTATTCTCGACATTTCGGAACGGGAGTCATAATTTACTCATTTCAGCTTATTTCATTCGCATCTATATTTTGTACTTCTAACAAGTTTGATGTTTTTGCAAGTACAAGTATGGTGTTTATCAAGCTTATCCGGCATTGAGGTGATATTGTTCCTCTTCCATCTCTTTCTATACATACAAGTGTTATTTGTGATCTCAAAGAAAAATATATTAACTATGGTGCATATGTGAATCATCTGTTGTGTATCTAAAATTGCTTGATTGAACATTTTTGTTGTGGCACTATTGTCTGCATTCATTAATCATCATGTAATATGAAACCATGAAAAATTCTGCATTTTCAGGTCTTGAGTCGACCATACCAGAACATAGGTCGACGCACGCTGTTAAACTTTTAAAATTATTGAAATTTTTAAATCATGCGTCGACGCATGCAGAGCTATGGTCGACGGCTCGCTGAAAAATTCAGTTTTTCTGGCTGTTCGTTTCAGTCTCCTCATAAATGGTAGTTACATGCATCCATTCATCTTCCTAGGGAGTTGCATCTATTCTCTCCACTATTTTTTTCTGTCTCTTCCACTTTCCAACAAACCCTAGGTTTTCTCTTAAAAAGGGTGAAATTCTTGGTCTAAACCCACAGCAAAAACCTCTCAGTTCAGAATTCTCCAACCTCTCACTATCCACCAAAAATCTCTACCCATGGCTTCATCTTCTCACAGACCCACTAAAAAGAGGTCAAGAGGGTCAACTTCTGCTTCAATACCCATTACCCCCCAATCTCTTCTTCATCCATCTCTCCGAAAGAACTTCAACAAGGACATTGGTCGAAGAAAGGTTGTACGACAACATGCATTCTATGAACTTGTTGCCGAACGAATGCATCTTGGAGAAATCATGACCTTTCTCTCATATCACGGCATTGAGATATTTCTTGAATGCAATGCCAAGTACAGTGAAGACCCGGTACGTATTTTCTATACTGGTCTCAATGATAAATTTCATGGTGAAAACTTCCACTCTGTTATAGGACCCACTCAGGTATCTCTAAATTCTGAAATTTGGACCAAATATTTTGATATGACTGTTGAGGAAAATGAACCTCCTCTGGCTGAAGTAACTGATTCACGCACTATTGAAGGTTATGAGTTCAAAACTGCTCTGAATGGTATGCTTAAGCGACCCTATCCTGACCACATTGTGAACAGTGCGGCTTTCCCACGATCTGTCACTTCAGGTAAACTCAAAACTTCAGCAAGAATTCTTCAATGGATTGTGGCGCGCATTCTGCGGCCCAAACAGGGCGGATTATCGAGGGTGGAACAGGCTGAAGTTCATCTCTTACATATTCTGGGTCACGGCATCAAAATCAACTGGCCGTATTACATTGCGAGTCGTATGTATGAATTACGTGACTCCAAACGAAGTACGGCACTCGCTTATGGATCCTTCATCCAAGAAGTCCTAAATTCTGCAAATGTGAACTACCCCTCCTTTGCATACACTTCCATTTCCGCTGACAAAGAATTCAGTCCAAAAGTTTTCTCAATGATGGGATACGTCTGGATACGTAAATACCAGAAATACAAGTTCTATCGCCGCGCAAATATGCCTCAGTCAGAATCATCAAGTGAAGAGAGTGCAGATGAGTCCGAAAGTGAAGAAAATGAAGCAAGTGCAGATAGTTCAGATGAAAGTGAAGAAGACCAAGAACAGGATACACAGGCTGTTGACACAATGCAACCCGACCAAGCTGATCATACAGAGCGTCAAACCTATGAGCCTCCAGACAACTCTCAAGAGCCGCCACCAAGTTTCAACCTCAACTATCAAGAGCCGCCACCAAGTTTCAACCTCAACTATCAAGAGCCGCCACCAAATTCCAATCTCAATAATGACTGGACTGCTTACACGGGTCAACAAGAAACTGACAGTGAGGAAAACAACCAAGGCTGGGGTGAATGGCAATACACTGGGTGGACCACACTTGGGAGATTCTATCAGCCCTATCAATACAGCTCTGAGGCACCTCCTTCTCCTCAACAGCCATCCAACAACTCCGACATTCTGGAAATGATGCAGTCCATGTGTCGCTACTGCGAAAATCGGCGCCGGCTGAACAGAAGAGTCGCCACCGTGCGTTATTTATCCCACGGGAGGGAAAGGAAACGCTCAGAGTAAACCTCGCACAACACGGGAAAGGTATGGTCGTCGCAACCAAAACCTGGATTCGGGAGTCGGTTACGCAAGGGGAAGGTATTAGCACCCCTCACGTCCGTCGTACTCGACGGGATCCACGCTTGTCTTCGGATATGGATTGTTATTCTATCTACTCTACAGGTCAGGGTTAAAAAGAACATAAAATGAAAATAAAATGACTCGGCAAAATATCGCACTTTATGCCTACGTATTCCCGTCTGGAACGAGAAATCAGAGTCAACGTAGTTCGCCTACCTACGGGAAAGGAGGGGAAGGTTGCTCGCTAGGATATCGCATCCTATGCCTACGTACTTTCATACAGCATGAAAGATCAGAGCAAACGTAGTTCGGGCCACGCACGACATAAGTCTGTCCTTGATTGATTTTATTCCTTCTGAAAAAGGGTTTCTTGATTAGCAGTCCCGGCGGACAAAAATGACGTTTTGATGAGTTTACATTCTTTTACGGAAGAAATGTCTTTTATTGTGTTTGAAATCTTTATGTGTTTTTCTGTTTGTTTTGAGAAAGAAGAGCCAGAACTCTAACCTACGGTTGCAAAGGGAATCAAACTAACCTAATGTTATCATGCATGGGTTAAGACCTAGTGTCTATCATGCTCCTCTCTTGCACAGAGAGAAACAGAGATCCTACGGGATAGGCAGAAACAGAAACAATATCAGATATATATAGTAAAACAGTAAAATGCATGGATGCAACAGTACAAGCGAGGCAAGGGAGTCCCACTCAACCTCGAACCTAGAAAACAATAGGCAAAAGTGAACAGACTTCACTTTCAACCCAACAGGATAAACAACAAATAATACAGTCCGGAAAACCAATCAATACATCAACAATGAAATACATCAGCAAAAGAACCAACATCAGCAGCTCTGAATCAACATCTGACTTCAAGTAATTTCCAATCAGGTACAGGCTTCAACAAGCACCAATCTCCATCTTCCTGGCCTTCAGGCAAGGGCTTTGATCATCAGTCTTCTATCTGTCATGGCCTTTCTTCAAGTTCAAACCTCCAGGATGAGGAATCAGTCACAAGAGTGAAATGAATGAATGTTAGACAGTTAATTACCTACCAAGGGTGGTTCATCAACTGTTAACATTAAACAGAAAGTTTTCTCTCAAAAGTTCTATCTTTCAAATACATTCACTGATCCTTCCAAAGGAAGGAGGTGGATATTTGAAAGAGACTTAGAATCATAGAGAAAGGATAGAGGCAACCAAAGCCATCTATGTTTGAGAAGCAAGCTTTCTAATCTAGAGCTCTGCCTAGCTCCTAAACCCTAGTCTCCTCAGCAGCTGCTGGCAAGAACCTCCTTTTCAACTTTGACAGTTAATCTTCAATCTCTGGATCTCCAATGGTCTTCATCACCTCAAGTCTTCAACTCTCCCAAGTCCCCAGACAAACCCAATACCCAAACAAGCAAGCAACAATCCCAGAGGGCACACCACACCAGTCAATCAGATATACAGTATATTAATAGCAGTAGGGGAATCCTGACTTTTTTCTAAGAGGATCTAATAACTACCCATAGCCCCTATAGTCCCATAGCTAAACTATTCAAACCCTAAGTCCTAAGGGAAAGAATCAAACTTCCTAAATCATCACCTACAAACCCTAATTTGTTCATGTTGTTCAAGCCTACACTAAGCACCTAAATTTAATTTCTAAAAATGGGAACTAAATTGAATCCATAAGATCAATATCTAATCTAAACAACCTAAAAAGAATGAACAAAAAATATGAAAGTATCTAATAGAACAAAAATTATTAAAATCATGCATGAAATGAAACTATTTAAAATGTCATTTATTTAGAAAATATGGGAAAAATATGAAATAAAAAATAAAATGCAATTTTTATTTTTTATAATTTTCTAGACATCCTAAAGAAAATAATGCAAAAAGAATGAGTTGAAAATGATTTTTTAGCTATTTATTATGAATTTTAGAAGATGCATAAAAAATTAAAGAAAATAAAAGAAAATAAAAATGAAATAAAATGGAGGGGGTGAGAAAAGCAAAAAAACGCGTTCAAAGCAATGGGCCTATTAAAATGGGGGGTGTGGATAGCGCTCTGAGCCCAACCCCCCAATTAATGAAACGCAGCGTTTCAATTCTTTGAAGTTTCCCTCCGTTTGAACTTTAAATCGTGGCCGTTGGATGCGCCTTCAAGTCAAAGGTCCAAGTAAGATCGTGTGGCTCATGCATCGTCTCCTACCTCCAGCAAACCCTAGGTTCTGCAACTCATCTCCATGCACGAACCTTACACCCTTCTGTTCTCCTTCAACTCTCAATGGATTCATTCAATGTCAAGAGCAAAATTACTCTAAATCTCTCCCTCTACACAGCCATAGCCTTAGTTCTTCCTAAAACTCACTCACAAAGCAAACTCGATGTGAATAACAGATCTGATCCACCATGTTCAACTGATATGGATCCTCTCAATTCTCCATGGAAATCATCCTAAGCTAACCTACACTTCACCCTGGTCATTTTAAGCATTCAATCCAAGATTATTTCGCACGATTCTTGCTATTCTAAGCTTCAACAGAAATGGTGCACCATAACTAATGTCCATGAAACTTGCTCAAACTTATCCAAATCAATCATCTCCCTTATCCTAACCAGCCTACACTAACAATTCCCTAAAATTCTCATTAAACTATGCAATTCGAAGAAGATAACCAACCTGTTATGATGCTGAAAACAGTGATGGCATACACTTGATCCAATGCTTGAAAGGTGGGGAAGTTGATCAGTAATCTTGGAGATGAATTCTGTATGCAATTAGAGAAGCTCCCAAGCTTTGAATCTTCCAATTCCAAGGTTCTTGCACTTAGAATGATGATGGTGAATATCACAATTCCTTGCTCAATTCTCCAAAGAAATGTATGGATTCTGATCTCTGTGTGATGATGATGAAGATTGGATCAAGGATGTTGAAATTTGATGAGAGATTGAGAGAATTTGAGAGACTTATGTAAAAATGGAAAGTGAGTGAAAATGGAGGTTTTTGACAAAATGATGGCACCAACCCTTGCATGATTCATCTTGCATGAATATATAGGTTGCATTAGAACCTCCTAGAACATTGGAGAAGTTTCCCTTGTGCAAAATTCCCTTGAATGTTGATTATGTTTCTTATATTGCAAGCAACCATGGATAACTCCTAAATCTTGAACTAGACTCAAAATTCCACTTTATCCAATGTTCTTAGAATGCCTTTTCCATTCAAAATGACCTATAATTTTGCATCATTTGGCCAAGATATGAAAAATACCATTTTTTAAGCCATTTTCCTTCATTAAATTCACCAATTTTGAAATCTTGTGCTATGAGTCTTTCCAATCTCTCATGGTCACTTTTCTAGACTCAAAATGTCATTTGGAGAAAGTTTGATGTTGTAAGTTTTTCCATTTGAAGCTTCCTTGTATGAGTTTTGGGCATAGGTTAAAATGACCTGTAATTCACAAATGACCAAAATACCCTTTGCTTGCCAAGACCATAAGTTGAGCTCCACACATCATATGAGGGCATACTATACCATTCTAAAAAGCTAAGACAATGAGGAACAATTCTTATGTTGACCAGAAATTCATTTGAAATCTCCTTGAGGGGTAAAACTAGCTTGGAAGTCAAGCCACTTTCACAGACAAAATTTCAGATACCTCAGATGACCTGTAACTTGCAAGGACCATAACTTGAGTTCTATAAATCTCCTTGATGTCTTCCACCACTCAAATTAAAGGTATTGAGATCCTCTACAAGTTCCATGTTGGCCAAGGATCCATTTGAAGCTAGCATTTTGACTTATCTTGCTTGGAACTTTGACCTAAACTAGGGGATTTTACACAGAAACCCTAATTTAGAAACTCCTCTTCTCCTTGATTTCTCTTGAATTATTCTTGGCATATCTCCATATCCTTCTTTATATGTCAAATGATGATCCCCACATCTCTCCAATAGCCTTGAATACCCTTTAAATCAGTCAATTGACCTAGGGTTGACCTAGGGTTGACCCAGATGAAACCCTAGTTGACTGTCTTCAACTGCAATTCTTGTGATCACATCAACAACTTGTTTCCTTCCCCAAATGACTTTCTAAGTCCTCCAAGATGTCTAGATACCCTCCATGCCTTCAACTCACAGCTCACAACCCTCTTATTGACCCTTAGATACCCTCAGCTAGGAGATGGACTCAAGGCTTGATCTGCTGAACTCTCTGCTTTCAAATTCTTTCTTGATGACTTGAATGAGATGGAATTAAGATAATAACCTCTTGATAGGCCTCTAGAGATGAGAATAATGGTTGGTCCCCTGTTGAATGACTTACTATGCTTATGTTATGCAGATGATTAGACTATGTACATGACTCTATATGCAAATGCTAATGATACTGAAACATGAACCCAGTGAATAAGGTTGGGCAAATTTTAGGGTGCAACAGTTGCCCCTATTCAAGCGGCTTGGACCCGATTGGGTGAAGAGCCCGGAGCCTTCAGACATTCGCGGTACGAGACGGTTGAATACTAGTGAAACCAGAAATTTGCCAACCGCAAAACTAAATTGCGCTCCTGCTTGAGGAACGACATTCATCAGCTGAATATGACTGTTACGGCAACCCACTGATCTCGTGCGACCGTGCTGGGGATTGTCTTCATCGTTCTGAAGAGTATTCCGTCATAACAGATTGCTTGCTTGTCCACGTTAGGACTCTGTCTGTCATCAATACGAAGAAATCTCAACTAAAACCTGTCCACGTTAGGACTCCACTTGCTGTTAACCCAGAAAAATCTCGGCAACTCCGCTGGGGATAATTCGTCTGCATTTCCATAAACTGAATCGTCCACGTTAGGAATAAAACTCTTCCACGTTAGGAGTAACACTTGTCCACGTTAGGAATCATCTCTTCTGTATTTGTCCACGTCAGGACTAAACCTTTCACCTTTCCACGTCAGGAAGCAATTTTCTTTCCACATAAGGAGAACTATATCAATCTGTCCACGTAAGGACTCTAATACCACTTGACATGTCCGCGTCAGGACTCCAATCTTTCCACGTAAGTAATTCAACTTTGGTTCTGAACCTGTCCACGTCAGGACTCAACTTTCCACGTCAGGAATCAACTTTTCTTGAATCTATCCACGTAAGGACCCCAATTTTTCCACGTAAGGAATAAATCTTCTTTTGAGTCTGTCCATATCAGAACTAAACCCCTTCCACGTCAGGAATGCACTCTTTCTTTCCACGTCAGGAATACAAGCCTCTTTCCACGTAAGGAATGCTATCCGTTTTCCACGCAAGGAAACATAACTTTTCCACATAAGGCAACCAATTCCTTCCGATTTGTCCACGCCAGGACTACATTTTTCCACGTAAGGAATGCCATCTTAATCTGCCCACGTAAGGACTCCACTCTTCCCACGTTGGGAATCACCTCTTTCCACGTAAGGAATCACATCTTTCCACGTAAGGAATCATCTCTTTCCACGTAAGGAATCCGCTTCTGATATGTCCGCGTGAGGACTCAAATCTTTCCCTCGTTAGGAATCTCCGTCTCTTTTCCACGTAAGGAATCTCATCTTTCCACGTCAGGAATAAGCTTTCATCTTTCCACGTCAGGAATTGAAACCTCTTTTTCCATGCAGGGAACGGACTTGTCCACGTCAGGACCCCTTTTTCGTCTTGATTTGTCCACGTCCGGACCCAGGCACCTTCGACCCGCTGGGGAAATAAGACTTGTCCACGTAAGGACTCACGCCCTTGTCTGATCTGTCCACGTCAGGACCCATGATTTGCCAACGCAAAGAAAGATAACTGCTGAGAGGAACTGATCCACGTCAGGGCACCAACACAAAGAGTAATCACTTTTTTTTCGTCACGACCTCCCATTCCACTAATTTCGAGAACCCGAATCTGCCCACGCTTCTCTACCCCGGGGAACTAAACCTGTCCACGTTAGGACGCCCACTTCTGAAGAAATCCCGTCAATATAGGAGTAAATTGTCCACGTCAGGACTTAGTTCTCCAATGATCCCCCAACCACAAACTTCTCAGCACCAACGTGACAGCGACTTTGAGGCGGACTCTACTGGGGATATCGGAAACCAAACTACCGGATGCCTGTTCTGATTCCCGGAGGCCACTTTTGAAATTCTGGTTCATGAAACCTTTTGATGACAAACAACTCTGCTTGGGAATAAAGAGAGACTTATCCTAGTAACTCTGTGGGGAATACTGCCGAAACTGCCATTATCATTGAATATCTCATGCCGAGATCTTGAGTGTTTGGTAGTTCATTTGAGCAAGTGCTCTCCCCACCTGCTGGGATACAGGAACCGCTTCAGCAAAATAAATGCTGAAGATAATGCCAACTTCGCTGGGGATAGCCAGATGCTACGAAAATATTCCAGCAAAATAAATGCCGGAGGGGAGAAGTCAACCATGCTGGGAAGTTGGGAGCTTGAACCAAGTACCCCGTTGAGGTAACCCCCTGCTGGGGGATATAACTTTGCTGGGGAATAGCAGGTATGCCAAGTATGATCGGACTTTCTGCTGGAGAGTGAACTGATATTACACAGTATCCCTGACAAAATAAATGACAGGACCCACCACCAACTCTACTGGGGAGAGTCTTGATCTCCGGGTTCCACTGGGAGGAAAGAATGTATGCTGAAAGGAGAGGACTCCGCTGGGGATGGGATGATTCTGCGGGGAAAAATAACTGACTCCACTGGGGAAGAATAAATGACCTTACGGGGAAAGGGAAACCGCCTGAATACAGCTCACCAATTCGGAAGTATTAATCTTCTGGGGCTGAACCATCCTGCTTGAGATAAGGAATCCTTCTGGGGGACACCACACTGCCTGCATACAGCCTACAATCTTTGAATCGTCAATTCCGTAGAGGATGAACGACTTTGCTGGATAATCCTTTTGTACAAGCTACGACTAGCTGGAGAGTTCTGCCCTTCTTCAGGAAGAAACTGCATGACCTGCGCGAGGGCTGAGTCTTTAGTTATTGCAATCTTTTGATCATCTTCCTCGTACGGTTATGCAACCTGCAACAACACAAACAAGACAAGACAAGCCTATACAACCAAATCAACTCAGGTTAGTGACGTTATTTTTAGTTAATTCAAAGCTTTAGCAACTGTTGGCAAGGGCCAGCGGCGTTATACTCATGCTAGTTTCATCAAACTTAGGCGTTAATCATGCACAAAACAGTAAAGAACAGTGTTAAGTACTGAATAACGTATTTTATTGATTTGGCCCCTGAACGGGTGGAGTTTTGTACACGGGATGTAACTCCTGAAATGAGGAAGCTACACAAAGCAGATATACACATACACGAATACGCACAAGAAGCATAAATATTGACAACTTAAATTTGTACGCATGTCGGCAACGGGATACAGATGAACACCACGAACTGATCCTCCTATGACTCATCTGACTCTAACACTTTCCCGGTATCCCCACTTCTGAAAAGATTGTTTCCGGTAACTGGCTCCTCAAATGTATTCTCCCGCATTGATGCTCATTGCAACTATCAAATTCGGACCGCAGTCATTTGCTTTTCAAATCCCTAACTTTTGCGTGAACCGCCCTTTACGGGTTTTCAGTTCACCGGGATACCCTTTTCTGCCGAAGCCGCCCAGTGTAGGTTTTCGACTTCGCGGGTGTACATTTTTTCAATTTTATCCCTAACTTTTGCCCGAACCTTTCATTCTGTTTTTGGTTCGCCAGGATGCCCCATTTTTGCCTGGACTCTCTTTTTCTGTACAGCGGGTCTATTTTAAGCAAAGTATTTTTTAACTGCGTCCGAATTCACAGGTGACGTGAACTCTTCCCCGTCCATGGTGGACAACAACAACGCTCCTCCTGAGAAGACTTTACTAACAACGTATGGCCCCTCGTAGTTGGGGGTCCACTTGCCCCTGTGATCTGCTTGCGGCGGGAGAATCCTTTTCAGCACAAGGTCGCCCGTCTGAAAGCTTCGCGGATGTATCTTCTTGTCGTATGCTTTCTTCATTCGGCTCTGGTACAAACGACCATATGCTAGAGAAGCTAGCCTCTTCTCATCCATCAAACTCAATTGATTCAACCTGTCTTTCACCCATTCTGCCTCGTCCAGCTGAACGTCTAGCAATACCCTCAGAGAAGGGATCTCAACCTCTAATGGTAGCACCGCTTCCATTCCGTATACCAACGAGAACGGAGTTGCCCCGGTTGATGTGCGTACCGTCGTACGATAACCGTGCAAAGCAAAAGGTAGCATCTCATGCCAATCCTTATAGGTCACCACCATTTTCTGAACGATCTTCTTGATATTTTTATTGGCCGCCTCAACGGCGCCATTCATCTTGGGTCGGTAAGGGGAGGAGTTGTGATGTTCAATCTTGAAGTTCTGGCAGAGCTCCTTCATCATTTTGTTGTTCAGATTTGAACCATTATCCGTGATTATCCGTTCGGGAATCCCATATCGGCAAATGATATCTCTCTTGATGAATCTGGCCACCACTTGCTTCGTTACATTCGCGTAAGACGCCGCTTCCACCCACTTGGTGAAATAATCGATTGCTACTAGGATGAACCGGTGCCCATTAGAAGTCGTCGGCTCGATCTTTCCAATCATATCGATTCCCCACATCGAGAATGGCCATGGAGATGACATCACATTTAGAGGACTCGGAGGCACGTGTATTTTGTCAGCATAGATTTGGCACTTATGGCACTTCCTCGCGAACTTGAAACAATCAGTTTCCATCGTCAGCCAAAAGTAACCTGCCCTTAGCAGCTTTCTCGTCATAGCATGCCCACCAGCATGCGTACCAAAGGTACCTTCGTGAATTTCCTCCATGAGAAGCTTTGCCTCTTTCTCGTCTACACAACGCAACAACACCAAATCGTGGTTTCTTCTGTATAAGACGCCATCCGGATTCAAGTAGAAATTACTTGCTAATTTCCTGAGAGTCTTCTGATCTTAACTGGATGCCCCAGCCGGATACTCTTTATTCTTCAGGAAATTACGGATATCAAAATAACATGGTTTGCCATCAGATGCTTCATCAATAGCAAATACATAAGCTGGCCTGTCTAGCCGAGAGATAATGATTCGGGGAGCTTCGTTCCAGAAGTTGACCTTATACATGGAAGACAAAGTAGCAAGGGCGTCAGCCATTTGATTTTCTGCCCGCGGTACGTGATGCAATTCAACTTTGTCGAAGAAAGGCAACAATCTCCTTGCATAATTCATGTAATGTATCAAATTGGGCTGACGTGTCTCCCATTCCCCTTTTATCTGATTCACTACCAGAGCTGAGTCTCCGTATACGTCTAGATGTTTGATTCGCAAATCAATGGCTTCTTCCAGCCCCATTATACAAGCTTCGTATTCGGCCTCATTATTGGTAACAGCAAAGGTCAACCGGGCAGTAAACGGGATATGCGACCCGTGTGGCGTGGTGATGATTGCCCCTATTCCGCTGCCGTAAGCATTCACGGCTCCGTCGAATATCATCTTCCATTTGGACCCCAACTCTGGTCCCTCGTCTGGCAACGGCTCTTCACAATCTTTCATCTTTAGGTACATGATATCCTCGTCAGGAAAATCAAACCTCATCGATTGGTACTCTTCAATAGGCTGCTCCGCCAGATACTCAGACAGCACACTCCCCTTTATAGCCTTTTGCGAGACGTATTGAATATCATATTCTGTCAAGACCATCTGCCAACGGGCAATTCTACCCGACAACGCTTGCTTTTCAAATACATATTTGATAGGATCCATCTTCGAGATGAGCATGGTTGTATGATTCAGCATGTACTGCCTCAAACGCTTGGCGGCCCAGGCTAGCGCGCAACAAGTTTTCTCCAGCATTGAGTACCGAGATTCACAGTCTGTAAATTTCTTACTCAAGTAATAGATCGCATGCTCTTTTCTCCCTGTCTCGTCGTGTTGACCGAGAACACAACCCATGCTTCCCTCAAGAACCGTCAAATACATTATCAAGGGTCTACCTGCCACCGGGGGTATCAGAATGGGGGGTTCCTGCAAATACTGCTTTATTTTATCGAACGCCTTTTGACAATTTTCGTTCCACGTTACAGCTTGATCTTTCTTCAAGAGCTTGAATAACGGTTCACACGTGGCAGTTAGGTGAGATATGAACCGGGCGATGTAGTTCAACCTCCCTAAAAACCCGCGCACCTCTTTCTCTGTTTTAGGCGTCAGCATTTCTTGTATTGCTTTTATTTTAGCAGGATCGACCTCTATTCCTCTTTCGCTTACGATAAACCCCAGCAGCTTACCCGATCTCACCCCGAAGGTGCATTTATTAGGGTTCAGCCTTAGCCTGAACTTCCTAAGCCTTTTAAATAACTTCAGCAGATTCACCAGATGCTCTTCCTCCGTCTGGGACTTGGCAATCATATCGTCAACATAAACTTCGATCTCTTTATGCATCATGTCATGGAAAAGAGTCGTCATCGCACGCTGATATGTTGCCCCGGCATTTTTCAAACCGAAGGGCATCACTTTGTAACAAAATGTTCCCCAAGGCGTTATGAAAGTAGTCTTCTCCATATCCTCTGGCGCCATTTTAATCTGATTATAGCCTGAAAAGCCATCCATGAAGGAGAATACGGAGTACTGGGCAGTATTATCAACTAACACGTCAATGTGAGGAAGTGGAAAATCGTCTTTTGGGCTTGCTTTATTCAAATCTCGATAATCCACGCACATTCGAACCTTGCCATCTTTCTTTGGCACTGGTACGATGTTGGCAACCCATGAAGGATACTTCGTCACTGCCAGGAAACCAGCGTCCCACTGTTTCTGAACCTCCTCTTTGATCTTCATTGCCATATCTGGTCGAGTTCTGCGAAGCTTTTGTTTGACTGGCGGGCAATCTTCTTTCAGTGGCAGGCGATGCACAACCATGTCTGTATCGAGCCCTGGCATATCCTCATACGACCAAGCGAATACATCACTATACTCTTGGAGCATTTCAACCAGTCTTCGCTTGATATCACTCTGCAGTGCGGCTCCGATACGAATATTCTTCTCAACCCCTTCCGACCCCAAGTTGATAATTTCGATGACCTCATCGTGAGGCAGAATGGCTCTTTCCTCTTGCCTTACTAACCAAGACAGTTCTTCAGGAACGTCGCTATCTTCGACAACCTCTTCTTCGGCCTGGAATACCGGGTGATCGAAGTCGGGACGAGTCATAGGTGGTTCAAGGGTGTCATCTGAAAATGTTATCCTGCAAAAGGAATGGTTAAGTGCTTCAAAATGCGTATAAAGCGAATAACCACGTTGCCATTTTATTGAAAAATATAAAACAAGAAAGACAGGGATCACAGTATTTGCACATGAAAAAAACGCCATTTATTTAATGATTAACACGCAATGTTTATAACAACACAGCCCTAAGCAAATCCTGATGCCCCGGGCGAGACATCAGATTATTCAACAATTAATAAAGCAAAGCATTACTGTTTAAAAGTCACTGGAACAAGCTCCTGAATAGACCAGTTGCACAGTCCTTGTCCTGGCGTGCTTGGCTGAATCCAGGCATCCATATCACAGTCGCTGTCTCCTTCATCAGACTCCGAAGCAGCATTGACAGTTTCATGACACACCCCACTGGCAGAGATGGTGATTGGCTTCCTGAAACGGGGGGCCCCCACGGAAGGAGTTGATGACGACGGTTGGTACCCCAGCCCGAACCGGTCCATCTTCACAGGGATGTCCAGCACTTTGCCCCAGCCCTTGGCTTCTCCTGCTTCCACTAGTGCTTGAGCTTCCTTATACGATGAGACAGCTATCTCTGGCACTTTGCTCGGCCCGGGACCTTTGTCTTTGATGCGTAAACCTTCGAATGCCTGGCATGGTGTTTCGTGGATCTCTCCGTCGACTTCCACATATTTAAATGAAGATAGATGGCTGACCAGGATGTCCTCTTCTCCGCACACGGTGACTACGCTGTCCCCAACCATATATTTCAACTTCTGATGTAGGGTAGACGTGACTTCCCCCGCCCCATGAATCCAAGGTCTTCCAAGCAGGCAGCTGTACGCAGGCTGTATATCCATGATATAAAACTCAGTTGCAAACACCTCCGGCCCCACTTGCAGAGGCAAGGTAATCGATCCGAAGACTGTTCTCCGCGTGCCATCAAACGCTCTGACTACCAAATCGCTGGGTGTGCACAAGATTCCTCTAACATCCAACTTCATCATCGCCTTCTTGGGCAGCACATTCAAAGATGACCCGGTGTCAACCAAGACGTGTGACATTACTGATCCTCTACACTCAACAGATACGTGTAATGCCATATTATGATCTCTCCCTTTCGGAGTCAAGTCAAAATCGGTAAAGCCCAAGCTGTGGCCTGCATTCACATGTGCCAATACTCCTTCTAGCTGATTTACGGAGACGTCTTGGGGTACAAAAGAGGTGTCCAGGACTTTCAGCAAAGCATTTCTGTGGGCTTCCGAACACAACAGCAATGACAGGATAGATATTTTGGACGGTGTCTGCTGCAGATGCTCCACAATCTTATAATCACTTTTTCGAATCAAGCGCATGAACTCTTCTACATCCTTCGATGCTGCTTCTTTTTCACTTGCTTGCACCGGAACATTTTCAACCACTTTCCCTTTTCCTTTCGCTAGTCTTTCAGCCTCCACCTCAGGAGATATAAAGATCCTGCCACTCCTCGTCATGCCTCCTGAACCAACAACATTATCCACAGTCTCCGCTGGCTGCTTGTTAACATCAATTTTTATCCCGTCACAATATACTTCCAACCCATATGACCATGGGACTGCTTTCGTGTTCTCGTACGGGATTGGCCCGGCCTTAGTTATGGTGATCGGTGGGCGCTGAGCTGGCGCTGCAATAGTGATCGTCTTCCGAGGAATCGTTACCGTGGCCACATCACTCCGATTATCCACTACTACCCCTGCAGGCTCGTCAGTTGCCGTTCGATCAAATTGCAATATGCCCTCATCAATTAAAGCCTGAATGCCTTTCTTCAAATCCTTACATCCCCCCGCTCGGGTCCAACAGTCTAAGCAATACTCGTTACATCCTGGGTAAACACCTCCTTGTAACAGTCGGCTCTTTATCTCGCTCAGCGGCGTCTTCAAATCATCGACATTCATAATCAGATTCAACCCTTCCTCAGCCAGAACGGCGTTTGCCCCATGATTAGGCATGGGTTTCTGGACTATATTCGGACCTGCTGTAACAGCCCAAATTTCATTAAATAATTAATTGTAGTAATTAATTTATTTAGTGGGATTTTATTAATGTTGGAAATTAGTTTTTATTAATTGGGATTAATAGAGAATTGAGAAGGAAATTGGAAGGAAGGAAAATGAAGGAAATATATATAAGAGAGAAAAGAAAAGAAAAGAAAGATAGAAAAACATTTGGAAAGAAAGAGGAAAGAAGAAGAAAGGAGAGAAAGAGAAGAGAAGAAGAGGGAAAGTGGAAATCATCAAGAACCAACATCAAAGCTCCGATTAATCAAGGTAAGGGTGAGAAATGTTTCTATTTGATCATTGTATGATGTTATGTATGTTGGGTTGGGGTTTTGGTAGAGTTTTCATCACTTTCCAATTAGGGCAAAAGTTGGAATAATCGGTAGATTGATGATTTAATCGGTTAGAACTTGGAAATAATGCCGTAGAATAGTCGGGTAACATGAGGGTATGATGTTTGTACTGATTTTGTTGTGTGAGAAGTTGGATGATGGTGGATTGTGGAGGAGGAACAGAATAGGGTTCTGTTCTGCGCAGGTTCGCTGGCTCTCGCCAGGCGAGCGAAGGCGAAGCTTCGCCAGGCGAAGCCTAGCGAATGTTGGCGAATAATTATATTTAAGTCCCAGTAGACTTCGCTGGTGGGCTCGCCAGGCGAAGTGGGATGGCGAAGGTTCGCCCAGCGAAGGTGCTGGCGAATGGTGGCGAATGAAGTCAGTAGCTACTGACTTGGGCTCGCTGGGAAGTCTCGCCAGGCGAAGCCTAGCGAGTGTTCGCTGAGAGAGTTCGCCAGGCGAAGGCCAGGCGAAGGTTCGCTGCGAGGGTTCGCCAGGCGAATGGAGGCGAATGTGACAGCATTTTTCCTTTGCTGTGTTGTTCATGTAGAGATGGTTTGGTTGCCTCTCAGAGATCAATACCTCTATGATATGATATAGATATGATCTATTGTGATGATGTGTGTTGTGGGTAGCCTACGGGCGTGAATCCTAGAATTGTGATTTGAATGTTAATTGCATCAAGTATAAATACATGTGAACATAATGGGTGATTATGTGTGTATTATTTAATGAACTTGTGAATGCTTGATGTGTATACAATTATGTGATGAGTATGCATGAGAACATTGTGAATATGTGTGCATCACTTGTAATTGTATGATTGGTATTGTGATGTGAATACCTTGATTGTTGTGATATATGCTGTATGTGCAATCATCGTGTAATTCTTGAAGTGATGAATTATGTAAATGCATGAGATTAAGATGTCGGTCTTAAGTGCATTTGTTGTGGTTGATTGTACATGCATCATTTAGTCAAGAGGCAATGTCTGTTAGTTTCGTGGAAACTAGTGGCTTGTCCCAAACCTAGAAGTGTGGGTTTGAAGGCTTAGAGGACGGGCCTTTGTGGTTATCGGTCTAGAAGTGTGGACCCGGTTTAATGTAAAAACCGAAAAAAGATAACGGGTTATCGGTCTAGAAGTGTGGACCCGGTTTAATGTAAAAACCGAAAAAAGATAACGAGAGTCGGTACCGCATTGCATGAGTTGCATTGAGTTGTTGAGTCACATTTGATATATGACATATGCATGAAGTGATGCTTATGTGTGGATGATGAGATTGTGGAAATTGTAAGTGTATACATAATGTGGGAAGGCTTGTGGATATCCATGTTTGTATATATACATGTGTGGTAATATATATGACTAAGAGAATGAAGTGTGGTGAGAAATGCGAATATGTGTTATATGATTACCTATATATATATAATCTTATGCTTTGATTATTATGGTTATATTTCTCACCCTTCTGCTGTTTTATAATGCTCTATGAGGCATTGCAGATTAGGATGCTGGAGTCCTTTTGTGAAGAATAGTCTTCATTCTTTTGAGTCTACTGCTCTGATATGTAACACCGGGTAGTTAGACTAGTATAGTCATTCTTTTGTGATACATTGCGGTGTATCAGTTGATGTGGTTTTGTAATCTAACTGATATGATATATATTAAATTGGATAGCTTATGTGTACGTGAATTAATATTTGGAACTGATTAAATGATTTTATCTTCCGCTTAAATTGAAAATGTTACATATTTTATGGAGCAAATTGTGAAAGTGTTTTATTGGTGAAATTGTGGCATTCTTCTTTTATACCTGATTATAAAACCTTTTTACTCTGATAACTTGTATGTGCTTAATTGTTTTATATGCAATTGTTTGGGGTATAGAAGGGGGTGTTACAATAGTGGTATCAGAGCAGGTCGGTCCGTCCGGCCAAGTTGTTAGAGTGTTTTTCCCTATGTGTTATTGATATGCGTGTGATGCATTATCAATATTGGTTGTTCTTACGTGGTTCTGTTGTTGGAATTAGTAAGATGGTTGCAGGAAGGAACGACGAAGCGATTGCGGAGGCATTGACGAGATTGGCGGGGGCAATTGGGCAGAATCCTCCGGCCAATGTGAATGTGAGGAATCATGCTGATGATGGATTCCGTGCTTTGGGGAAATTCCAAAAGAATAACCCTCCGGTCTTCAAGGGAACTCATGAACTGGACAAGGCACAAATTTGGTTGAAAGCTGTGGAAAAGATTTTTCGAGTTATGAATTGCTCGGATGCACAGAAGGTGCAGTTTGGGACTCATATGCTCGAAGAAGAAGCTGAAGATTGGTGGGGTAATACTCGCCAAAGATTTGAGGAAGATGATATTGTGATTACGTGGGATTTGTTTAGAGAAGCTTTTCTGGAGAAGTATTTTCCAGAGGATGTGCGGGGGAAGAAAGAGATCGAATTTCTTGAGTTGAAGCAAGGTAATTCGACGGTTGCTGAGTATGCGGCGAAATTTGAGGAGTTGATCAAATTTTGTCCTCACTATAATACTGGTAATGCTGAGAGGTCTAAGTGCCTCAAGTTTGTGAACGGTTTGAGACCTGAGATTAGACAAGCTATTGGATATCAGGAAATCAGGCGGTTTTCTGAGTTGGTTAACAAGAGCAGAATTTATGACGAAGACAGTAGGGCTAGGTCCAGCCACTACAAAAGTCTAAGTGACAAGAAAGGAAAGGGACAATTCAGAGGAAAACCTTACGTGACTCCTGCTGATAAGGGGAAACAAAAGGTTGGTTTTGGCAAGAAGCCAAGTGGGGGAGTTTCTACCCCGGTTAGGTGTTACACTTGTGGTGAAGCGGGGCATCGTGCCCCGGAGTGCAAAAGTGTTGAACCGAGGTGTTTTAAGTGTGGCAAGCCAGGCCACAAGGCGCTTGAGTGCAGAAGCGGTACGGGTGTTACTTGCTATAACTGTGGTGAGCAAGGACACATTAGTACGAAATGTGATAAGCCGAAGAAGAATCAAGGGAGCGGGAAAGTGTTCGCTCTATCTGGATCTGAGACTGCTAGCGACGATCGATTGATCCGAGGTACGTGCTTCATTCATGGTACACCTTTGATCGCTATAATTGATACCGGAGCTACGCATTCTTTTATTTCTTTGGATTGTGTTAGAAGGTTAAATCTTGAGTTGTCTGTGATTGGTGGCGGTATGGTTATTGATACTCCTGCTATGGGTTCGGTAACTACAACGTATGTTTGCTTGAATTGCCCGTTGAGTATTTTCGGTAGAGATTTTGGGATTGATTTAGTGTGTCTTCATTTGGATCAACTGGATGTCATTCTTGGAATGAATTGGTTAAAATTCAATCGTGTGTATATTAACTGTTTTAACAAAACGGTTATTTTTCCCGACTCGGATGTTGAAAGGGAATTGTTTATGACGAGGAAACAAGTGAAAGAATCGGTGCAAGATGGGGCTAAGGTATTTATGCTTATGGCAACTTTGAGGACTGGTGAGAGTGAAGGGATTGATGGTTTGCCCATTGTTAGAGATTTTCCGGAAGTATTCCCTGATGAGATAAAGGATTTACCGCCGGAGCGAGAAGTGGAGTTTTCGATAGATTTGATTCCTGGAACTAGTCCGATATCGATGGCTCCATATCGTATGTCGGCCTCGGAGTTAAAAGAGTTGAAGATTCAACTTGAGGATTTGCTTGAAAAGAGGTTTATTCGTCCGAGCGTGTCACCGTGGGGTGCACCGGTGTTGTTGGTTAAGAAGAAAGAGGGTTCTATGAGGCTCTGTGTGGATTACAGACAGTTGAACAAGGTGACTATTAAGAATAAGTATCCACTTCCAAGGATTGATGATCTGATGGATCAGTTGGTTGGTGCAAGCGTGTTCAGCAAGATTGATTTGAGATCTGGGTATCATCAGATCCGTGTGAAAGCTGAGGATATTCAGAAGACGGCCTTTCGAACGAGGTATGGACACTATGAGTATTCCGTGATGCCATTTGGTGTGACTAATGCACCAGGTGTATTTATGGAGTACATGAATAGGATTTTCCATCCTTATTTGGATAAGTTTGTGGTGGTGTTTATCGACGACATCTTGGTTTATTCGAAGAGCGAGGGAGAGCATGCAGAGCATCTGAGGATTGTGTTATCTGTGCTGAGAGAGAAGCAGTTGTTCGCGAAGCTTCCTAAGTGTGAATTTTGGTTGAAGGAAGTTAGTTTCCTTGGTCATGTGATCTCGAGTAATGGTGTTGCGGTTGATCCGTCGAAGGTTGAAGCGGTGTCGCAATGGGAGACTCCGAAGTCAGTTTTTGAAATCAGAAGTTTTCTTGGTTTAGCCGGTTATTATCGGAAGTTTATTGAAGGATTTGCTAAGTTATCGTTGTCGTTGACGCAGTTGACTAGGAAAGGTCAAGCCTTTGTTTGGGACGCCAAGTGTGAAGCGAGTTTTCAAGAACTTAAGCGAAGGTTGACGACAGCCCCTGTTTTGATTCTGCCAAATCCAGAAGAACCATTCGTTGTGTATTGTGATGCTTCTTTGATGGGTTTAGGAGGTGTGTTGATGCAGAATAACCAAGTTGTGGCTTATGCTTCGAGGCAACTCAAAGTGCATGAGAAGAATTATCCGACGCATGACTTAGAGTTGGCCGCCGTTGTGTTCGTGTTGAAACTTTGGAGGCATTATTTATTTGGCGCAAGATTTGAAGTGTTTAGTGACCACAAGAGTTTGAGATATCTTTTCGATCAGAAGGAATTGAATGCAAGACAAAGAAGATGGCTTGAACTTTTGAAGGATTATGATTTTGGCTTGAATTACCATCCGGGTAAAGCGAATGTTGTAGCGGATGCATTGAGTCGGAAATCATTGCATATGTCGGCATTGATGGTGAAAGAGTTAGAATTGGTCGAGCAATTTCGGGATTTGAGTTTGGTATGTGAGAAGACTTCTTTTGGATTTAAGTTGGGTATGTTAAAGCTTACAAGTGGAATTTTGGACGAAATTCGAGAAGGACAAAAATCGGATTTGAGCTTAGTTGATCGGTTGACTTTAATCAACCAAGGCCAAGGTGGTGATTTTCGGATTGATGAGAATGGGATTATGAGATGTCGGGATCGAGTTTGTGTTCCAAATGTTGTTGAGCTGAAAAAGAGTATCCTTGAGGAAGGACATCGTAGCGGATTGAGTATTCATCCGGGTGCTACTAAGATGTATCAGGATTTGAGGAAAGTATTTTGGTGGCCTAGTATGAAGAAGGATATTGCGGAATTTGTGTATTCTTGTTTGACTTGCCAGAAGTCAAAGATTGAGCATCAGAAGCCATCGGGTTTGATGAAGCCGTTGTTTATTCCTGAGTGGAAATGGGATAGTATCTCCATGGATTTTGTATCGGGTTTGCCGAGGACGCCGAGTAATTTTGAGGCTATTTGGGTTATCGTGGACAGGTTGACTAAATCTGCTCACTTCATTCCTATACGTATGGATTACCCTTTGGAGAAGTTGGCTAAGTTGTATGTTGAAAGGATTGTGTGCCTGCATGGTATTCCGCTGAGTATTGTTTCGGATAGAGATCCGCGGTTTACTTCGAGATTTTGGGAGAGCCTGCAGAGTGCTTTGGGTACTAAGTTGCGTTTGAGTTCAGCGTATCATCCTCAGACTGATGGTCAGACGGAGAGGACGATTCAGTCGCTTGAAGATCTTTTGAGAGCTTGTGTATTGGAAAAAGGAGGAGCTTGGGATAGCTACTTGCCTTTGATTGAGTTTACCTACAACAACAGTTTCCATTCGAGTATTGGTATGGCACCATTTGAGGCGTTGTATGGTAAGAGGTGTAGGACACCATTGTGTTGGTTCGAGTCCGGAGAGAGTTCTGTTGTTGGACCCGAGTTAGTTCAACAGACTACTGATAAGATCAAGATGATTCAAGAGAAGATGAGAATTACTCAGAGTCGTCAGAAGAGTTATTATGACAAGAGGAGGAAGGCACTTGAATTTCAAGAGGGAGATCATGTATTTCTTCGAGTCACTCCGATGACAGGTGTTGGTAGGGCACTGAAGTCGCGCAAGTTGTCGCCGCGTTTCATTGGTCCTTATCAGATTTTGCAAAGGATAGGAGAAGTCGCCTATCGTGTGGCTTTACCACCGTCGCTTGCTAATCTTCATGACGTATTCCATGTATCTCAGTTGAGGAAATACATTGCGGATCCGTCTCATGTAGTCCAAGTAGATGATGTGCAGGTGAGAGATAACCTGACTGTTGAGACATCACCTATGCGGATAGAGGATCGGAAATTGAAGCAGCTTCGAGGTAAAGAGATCGCTTTAGTGAAGGTCGCTTGGGGAGGACCGGCTGGTGGAAATGTTACTTGGGAGCTTGAGAGTCGGATGAAGGAGTCTTATCCAGAACTGTTTGAATCAGGTAACATTTTCGAGGACGAAAATTCCTAAAGTGGGGGAGGGTTGTAACAGCCCAAATTTCATTAAATAATTAATTGTAGTAATTAATTTATTTAGTGGGATTTTATTAATGTTGGAAATTAATTTTTATTAATTGGGATTAATAGAGAATTGAGAAGGAAATTGGAAGGAAGGAAAATGAAGGAAATATATATAAGAGAGAAAAGAAAAGAAAAGAAAGATAGAAAAACATTTGGAAAGAAAGAGGAAAGAAGAAGAAAGGAGAGAAAGAGAAGAGAAGAAGAGGGAAAGTGGAAATCATCAAGAACCAACATCAAAGCTCCGATTAATCAAGGTAAGGGTGAGAAATGTTTCTATTTGATCATTGTATGATGTTATGTATGTTGGGTTGGGGTTTTGGTAGAGTTTTCATCACTTTCCAATTAGGGCAAAAGTTGGAATAATCGGTAGATTGATGATTTAATCGGTTAGAACTTGGAAATAATGCCGTAGAATAGTCGGGTAACATGAGGGTATGATGTTTGTACTGATTTTGTTGTGTGAGAAGTTGGATGATGGTGGATTGTGGAGGAGGAACAGAATAGGGTTCTGTTCTGCGCAGGTTCGCTGGCTCTCGCCAGGCGAGCGAAGGCGAAGCTTCGCCAGGCGAAGCCTAGCGAATGTTGGCGAATAATTATATTTAAGTCCCAGTAGACTTCGCTGGTGGGCTCGCCAGGCGAAGTGGGATGGCGAAGGTTCGCCCAGCGAAGGTGCTGGCGAATGGTGGCGAATGAAGTCAGTAGCTACTGACTTGGGCTCGCTGAGAAGTCTCGCCAGGCGAAGCCTAGCGAGTGTTCGCTGAGAGAGTTCGCCAGGCGAAGGCCAGGCGAAGGTTCGCTGCGAGGGTTTGCCAGGCGAATGGAGGCGAATGTGACAGCATTTTTCCTTTGCTGTGTTGTTCATGTAGAGATGGTTTGGTTGCCTCTCAGAGATCAATACCTCTATGATATGATATAGATATGATCTATTGTGATGATGTGTGTTGTGGGTAGCCTACGGGCGTGAATCCTAGAATTGTGATTTGAATGTTAATTGCATCAAGTATAAATACATGTGAACATAATGGGTGATTATGTGTGTATTATTTAATGAACTTGTGAATGCTTGATGTGTATACAATTATGTGATGAGTATGCATGAGAACATTGTGAATATGTGTGCATCACTTGTAATTGTATGATTGGTATTATGATGTGAATACCTTGATTGTTGTGATATATGCTGTATGTGCAATCATCGTGTAATTCTTGAAGTGATGAATTATGTAAATGCATTAGATTAAGATGTCGGTCTTAAGTGCATTTGTTGTGGTTGATTGTACATGCATCATTTAGTCAAGAGGCAATGTCTGTTAGTTTCGTGGAAACTAGTGGCTTGTCCCAAACCTAGAAGTGTGGGTTTGAAGGCTTAGAGGACGGGCCTTTGTGGTTATCGGTCTAGAAGTGTGGACCCGGTTTAATGTAAAAACCGAAAAAAGATAACGGGTTATCGGTCTAGAAGTGTGGACCCGGTTTAATGTAAAAACCGAAAAAAGATAACGAGAGTCGGTACCGCATTGCATGAGTTGCATTGAGTTGTTGAGTCACATTTGATATATGACATATGCATGAAGTGATGCTTATGTGTGGATGATGAGATTGTGGAAATTGTAAGTGTATACATAATGTGGGAAGGCTTGTGGATATCCATGTTTGTATATATACATGTGTGGTAATATATATGACTAAGAGAATGAAGTGTGGTGAGAAATGTGAATATGTGTTATATGATTACCTATATATATATAATCTTATGCTTTGATTATTATGGTTATATTTCTCACCCTTCTGCTGTTTTATAATGCTCTATGAGGCATTGCAGATTAGGATGCTGGAGTCCTTTTGTGAAGAATAGTCTTCATTCTTTTGAGTCTACTGCTCTGATATGTAACACCGGGTAGTTAGACTAGTATAGTCATTCTTTTGTGATACATTGCGGTGTATCAGCTGATGTGGTTTTGTAATCTAACTGATATGATATATATTAAATTGGATAGCTTTTGTGTACGTGAATTAATATTTGGAACTGATTAAATGATTTTATCTTCCGCTTAAATTGAAAATGTTACATATTTTATGGAGCAAATTGTGAAAGTGTTTTATTGGTGAAATTGTGGCATTCTTCTTTTATACCTGATTATAAAACCTTTTTACTCTGATAACTTGTATGTGCTTAATTGTTTTATATGCAATTGTTTGGGGTATAGAAGGGGGTGTTACACCTGCTGTTCCGAAGTTGATAGTCTTATTGTCCAAAAGATCCTGCACAACATGCTTAAAAGCATGGCAACCTTCTATATCGTGACCTGGAGCCCCAGAATGAAACTCGCAGTGCCTGCTTGCATCGTAGCCAAACGGGGGAGCTCCCGTTATTGGTGCCAGCGTTCTTTTCTCTACCAGATTCAATCCCAACAATGTCTGCAACAAATCCGCATAGGTCGAGGGAGGCTTCTCAAATACTCTTCTCGGTTTATTACCCTGGAATCTTCGCTGAGCTTGTTGTGCCCCCTGCTGAGGCTGCTGCTGCTGTTGCATTGGTTGCTGCTGAACCGGTTGCTGTTGCTGGAGTGGTTGTTGCTGATAGGGAATAGTAACACTCGCCACCTGCTGCGGCTGACGATATTGACCTCGTCCCCTGCCTCGGCCCCGACCTCGGCCTCCAAATACTGCGCTTGCCTCGCCCTGACGGCGCCCACCATAAGCTTTCCTATTACTGCCAGATGCAGTCGATTCCTCGACTTGGAACTTTCCTTGCTTAATGTTACGTTCAATCTTTTCTCCCATTAGAATCAGGTCTGAAAAGCTGGCCAGAGACGTATGAAACAGCATATCATGAAACAGACCTGTGAATGTGCCAACAAACATGTCATTCATTTCCTTATCTTCCACCGGAGGACGGACCCTGGCAGCCATATCGCGCCACCTTTGCGCGTACTCTTTAAAACTCTCCCCCTTCTTTTGCGAAAGCCCGGCCAACTAGACCCGATTGGGTGCCAGGTCGCTGTTATACTTGTAATGGGCTACAAATGCCTCTGCCAATTGCTTCCATGTCTTGATATCAGTCAGCTCCAACCCCATGTACCACTCTAGGGAAGGGCCCGACAGACTATCCTGAAAGAAATGCATTAGCATTCTTTCATCAGTTGAGTATGCCGACATCTTTCTGTAATAAGCTCGTACATGCACTTTCGGACATGTGTCTCCTTTATACTTATCGAACGCAGGAGCTTTGAATTTAATTGGCACCCTTAAGCCAGGTACCAAGCCCATTGTTGCCATGTCCAACCCCACAGCACTTTGATTTAAGACTCCCCTCATTTGCTCTTCCAGCATTCTGATCTTCTGGGAATCATCCATCGGCCCTTCAAAACCTCCTCCAGAGAAGGCGTCCTCTTGCTGATCTTCTTGCCACATACCATTTCCAGCCCCATAGCCATCATATCCGTTATTACGTCCAGCTCTGATCTGATTCATCCCCGGACCCCGGCCTCTGTTGCCGTACCCTTGAACACCTCCAGCAGGACCAAAAGCCATAAATCCAGTACCGTTCCCGTTTCCAAAGCCTCCGTAACCCTGATTGACCATACCATAACCATCTTGCCCAAAGCCTTGAGCATTAAAGCCATACTTCCCAGTGTTATCGAATCCCTGATCGTTGAATCCGAATCCAGTATTGACAAAGCCATTGCCTCCTAGATTATCTCCCAAATTGACATCACCCAGCCCAACATTATGGACAGCAGTCTCATTCCCCACTCCGACGTTACCATTCACAGCAGCGGTAGCGTTGTTGATATTAGCAGCAGGTGTATTGACTACAGGCGGAGCCACTGGGGTGGGAGTGCCGTCTCCATGAACAGTATCGACCCGTACAGACTGATGATCTTCATTACCATGACCAGTGTTTCGGGCCAACAGAGGCTGGACCATGGCCTGCAAATTCTCCTGCCCTTTTGCTATAGCTTCCATGGTCTGCATGAAGAGAGCGAGCTTCTCGCGCACATCTTGCATCTCGTTCTGCATTTGGTCCATGATTTTCCGACAATTGGAGCGGGTAGAATAGCGGTGCGGATGTTGATCTGCAATCCTGTTAAGTACCTGTTAAAAGCAGGAAATAAGACACTGTTCAAAGATTACCTGTAATGCAATATGAATGCAATGCAATGTGTCTGTGCATTAGGGAAGTTCATTCCCCCAGTTCTAGTGTGAAGGTGTCGGTGCAGTGATAGTGAGGACAATAGGAATATCGGAGCTGAATCATAGAAAGCCTCATATATTGCAGGGAAAATCAATAAGCCCAGGGTACAAAATTACTGAGAGTATAAAGAAGGCATGACCTCAACCAACAATCCTGGTGATGGTCAGCACTATGCAAATAAAGCATACAAGTTACTACATGAAATGATCAAATCCTCCCAAAAGTCTGGTACTCTTCTATCAACTTCTTGGTCTCCGGACGGCTTGGTCGATCAAGCAGCCCTTCAACAAGCTGGTTTCTCCTCTTAAGGACACGGCGTACGTCTTCAGCAGTTTCTTCCCATGTTGCTTCTCCGAAGCAATCCTCTAGCTTTCGCTTCTGAGACACCGCTTCATCTCTGGATTTGATCGCCTTGTTCAGTGCATGCTGGACACTATACCGGGTCATCACTTCCTCCTCACACTTCTTGATGCTAGACTTCAACTTCTCTTCGAGGTCGGAAATTTGCTGCTTCAGCTTATCTTCCCTCTTCTTATTGTTGGTGAGAGTAGCATTCCAAGTCTTGTTGCAAGAGGAGATTTCTCGGTGAGCGATGTCAAGCGCTTTCTTCTTGGATTCAAGCATGTCATGGGAACTTCTGAACTCTTGCCCCAGACGCTCGCGCTTCTTCTTCTCCTCAGCCAACTCAGCCCCTAATCTGTTCATTTGCTCAATCTGCTGTTGGAAAGCATGGACGGCCTTGTTTTTCTCACTGCGTACCTGGGCTAACTCTTGCTCTAACCCTTCATTGATCTTCATCAAGGCTTCTTTTTCTCTCACAACCTGCTCGTAGGCTTCCCTTGAAACAGTAGTTGGCTCTGCTACCGGAACGGGAACAAGGAGTGGTACATCTGGAAATGGCATTCTCAACTGACTAGCCCTCTCCTGAATCCAAACTCTATAAGGTGTATAGGCCTGACAGTCATTCTTTCCTAACAAAGGCTTCCCTCTGCGGTTAATACGCGTCCTGGCATGCTGCAGCTTGGCCAATAACTCCCCCTTCACATCACCTGTGAAGTACAGAGATTCCTGTACTTCTTCCTCCTGAGGTGGATTCTTCAGCGCATATCCGAACTGACGAATGAATAGAGAAGGGTTGTAATTGATACACCCTTTTCTTCCTATCAGCGGTACATTAGGGTACCCAGAACAACTGAAGATGAGCTCAGATCCCAACAGGTCTCGATCAAACCACACAACGTCTTCGGAATATAGCCTCATCAGGCGCTCTGACCAACTGGCTGAGGTTGCACGATCTGCAAAGGGTCCCTTCATAGGGAGATGACTCTTGAACCACATATTCAACAGAGGAGTACAGCAGTAAACAACTTTTCCCCTTCGGTTTTCGTTCTTGTAGTGCAATGAGTGGTAGAAGTCTCCGATCAGCGTTGGCACTGGGTTGCCTGCAGCAAACAGATAGAAAGCGTCCAGGTCCACAAAGTTGGGCAAGTTAGGAAACAGCACAATTCCATAAATGCATAAAGCCAAAATAGCATTGAAAACCACCCAACAACCATTCTTGGCGTACTCTTGAGCTTTGCCAACTAAGAAATCAAGAGAGAAACCTGAAACCCCAAGCCAAGAAGTCAATAACAGTTCTGCAGCGTTCATATGCAAGGCTTTGGCTAAGTCCTCCAGCTTGGGCTCAGCAGTAGAATGGATAAAGGGAACCTTGTTCTGCACGGGAAGCTCAGTAAACTCCACATACTCCTCAATGGTAGGTCCTAGAATGAAGTCAGCAAACGTAAAGCATCTCAATGCGGGGTCATAGAACTGCATCAAGGTGTATAGCCCGTTCATCTCATCAGCAGTGGGCTTACAGACTAATCTCAGTAATCTCCCATGACTCATTCTGAAGCTTCTCCTAACCTCCTCATCGGCAAGAGATATCAGACCACGCAAAGAAGTAATATCAGGTGAAGGCAGCTTATACGCAACTGTTTTCCTCAAACCAGCCATAGTCAATACTCAGAAGTCTGGGCACTAGAACCGGGGAATATGCAAATGCACCTGCAGCACAGACACACGTTAGTGAAATGCAAATGGTAATGGATATGCAGGCAATGCAATGCAAGTAACATGCAACAGGGACCAAAGCTGTAGCTGAATAGCCTGAACCCAATCAAGAAAGGTCTCAGATAGACCATCCAGAAGTCATCAAGCCCTGGTCTCAGATAGACCTAAAACAAAGCTCCAACACTGGTCTCTGACAGACCTCAAACCATAACTCCAACTGGTCTCTGGCAGACCTCAGGACACTCCAACTGGTCTCTGACAGACCTCAAGTCTCATCTCCAATTGGTCTCTGACAGACCTCCTAACTTTCCATAAATACCCAGGATCTCTGATCAAGAAATAACCGGTAGTCTGAAGGTCTGGTTACCTGCATAACCCCAAATCCCCTCACAGGTGGGTGGCCCTATAACTGGCACAAGGTACGGCATCCTATGCGGTCGTCGGCGTCACAGACTTTCAGTGTTGATGATACGATTCCCAGAAGGAGTGGCATCATCAATTCCTGAAGAGGCCTCACTTAGCCAACTTCCAAGTGATCGGTTCCCGGAGTCGACAATTCAGCTGACCAACAACCCCTTCGACCCAAAGGGTAGAAAAAGAAGCCAACCAGAAGAACCTCGTCCGAGTGTAGATTTCATGAGACACTAATGCAAGAAAAGCCGGCACGCGCCCACTACTTTCTACGCTAATTCTAGGTGCACTCAAGCCCAGGTCCGGCTTATCTCTCAATATCAGAACACCCGTCACACCCCAAATACAGCAATAATAATCAATATACAAAGCTGAAAATACAAGGTTAGAAATATACAATAACTCCATACAAAATCCTCGACGGGAAAACAAGCGCTAGGATTGACTCGCTCAAAGGGACGTTGGATCCCAAATGCATAAGAACCATCGCAGTTCTTAGCAGCCAGGGGACGTTGGATCCCCAGCAGAGTCGCCAACTGTCGCTACTGCGAAAATTGGCGCCGGCTGAACAGAAGAGTCGCCACCGTGCGTTATTTATCCCACGGGAGGGAAAGGAAACGCTCAGAGTAAACCTCGCACAACACGGGAAAGGTATGGTCGTCGCAACCAAAACCTGGATTCGGGAGTCGGTTACGCAAGGGGAAGGTATTAGCACCCCTCACGTCCGTCGTACTCGACGGGATCCACGCTTGTCTTCGGATATGGATTGTTATTCTATCTACTCTACAGGTCAGGGTTAAAAAGAACATAAAATGAAAATAAAATGACTCGGCAAAGTATCGCACTTTATGCCTACGTATTCCCGTCTGGAACGAGAAATCAGAGTCAACGTAGTTCGCCTACCTACGGGAAAGGAGGGGAAGGTTGCTCGCTAGGATATCGCATCCTATGCCTACGTACTTTCATACAGCATGAAAGATCAGAGCAAACGTAGTTCGGGCCACGCACGACATAAGTCTGTCCTTGATTGATTTTATTCCTTCTGAAAAAGGGTTTCTTGATTAGCAGTCCCGGCGGACAAAAATGACGTTTTGATGAGTTTACATTCTTTTACGGAAGAAATGTCTTTTATTGTGTTTGAAATCTTTATGTGTTTTTCTGTTTGTTTTGAGAAAGAAGAGCCAGAACTCTAACCTACGGTTGCGAAGGGAATCAAACTAACCTAATGTTATCATGCATGGGTTAAGACCTAGTGTCTATCATGCTCCTCTCTTGCACAGAGAGAAACAGAGATCCTACGGGATAGGCAGAAACAGAAACAATATCAGATATATATAGTAAAACAGTAAAATGCATGGATGCAACAGTACAAGCGAGGCAAGGGAGTCCCACTCAACCTCGAACCTAGAAAACAATAGGCAAAAGTGAACAGACTTCACTTTCAACCCAACAGGATAAACAACAAACAATACAGTCCGGAAAACCAATCAATACATCAACAATGAAATACATCAGCAAAAGAACCAACATCAGCAGCTCTGAATCAACATCTGGCTTCAAGTAATTTCCAATCAGGTACAGGCTTCAACAAGCACCAATCTCCATCTTCCTGGCCTTCAGGCAAGGGCTTTGATCATCAGTCTTCTATCTGTCATGGCCTTTCTTCAAGTTCAAACCTCCAGGATGAGGAATCAGTCACAAGAGTGAAATGAATGAATGTTAGACAGTTAATTACCTACCAAGGGTGGTTCATCAACTGTTAACATTAAACAGAAAGTTTTCTCTTAAAAGTTCTATCTTTCAAATACATTCACTGATCCTTCCAAAGGAAGGAGGTGGATATTTGAAAGAGACTTAGAATCATAGAGAAAGGATAGAGGCAACCAAAGCCATCTATGTTTGAGAAGCAAGCTTTCTAATCTAGAGCTCTGCCTAGCTCCTAAACCCTAGTCTCCTCAGCAGCTGCTGGCAAGAACCTCCTTTTCAACTTTGACAGTTAATCTTCAATCTCTGGATCTCCAATGGTCTTCATCACCTCAAGTCTTCAACTCTCCCAAGTCCCCAGACAAACCCAATACCCAAACAAGCAAGCAACAATCCCAGAGGGCACACCACACCAGTCAATCAGATATACAGTATATTAATAGCAGTAGGGGAATCCTGACTTTTTTCTAAGAGGATCTAATAACTACCCATAGCCCCTATAGTCCCATAGCTAAACTATTCAAACCCTAAGTCCTAAGGGAAAGAATCAAACTTCCTAAATCATCACCTAAAAACCCTAATTTGTTCATGTTGTTCAAGCCTACACTAAGCACCTAAATTTAATTTCTAAAAATGGGAACTAAATTGAATCCATAAGATCAATATCTAATCTAAACAACCTAAAAAGAATGAACAAAAAATATGAAAGTATCTAATAGAACAAAAATTATTAAAATCATGCATGAAATGAAACTATTTAAAATGTCATTTATTTAGAAAATATGGGAAAAATATGAAATAAAAAATAAAATGCAATTTTTATTTTTTATTATTTTCTAGACATCCTAAAGAAAATAATGCAAAAAGAATGAGTTGAAAATGATTTTTTAGCTATTTATTATGAATTTTAGAAGATGCATAAAAAATTAAAGAAAATAAAAGAAAATAAAAATGAAATAAAATGGAGGGGGTGAGAAAAGCAAAAAAACGCGTTCAAAGCAATGGGCCTATTAAAATGGGGGGTGTGGATAGCGCTCTGAGCCCAACCCCCCAATTAATGAAACGCAGCGTTTCAATTCTTTGAAGTTTCCCTCCGTTTGAACTTTAAATCGTGGCCGTTGGATGCGCCTTCAAGTCAAAGGTCCAAGTAAGATCGTGTGGCTCATGCATCGTCTCCTACCTCCAGCAAACCCTAGGTTCTGCAACTCATCTCCATGCACGAACCTTACACCCTTCTGTTCTCCTTCAACTCTCAATGGATTCATTCAATGTCAAGAGCAAAATTACTCTAAATCTCTCCCTCTACACAGCCATAGCCTTAGTTCTTCCTAAAACTCACTCACAAAGCAAACTCGATGTGAATAACAGATCTGATCCACTATGTTCAACTGATATGGATCCTCTCAATTTTCCATGGAAATCATCCTAAGCTAACCTACACTTCACCCTGGTCATTTTAAGCATTCAATCCAAGATTATTTCGCACGATTCTTGCTATTCTAAGCTTCAACAGAAATGGTGCACCATAACTAATGTCCATGAAACTTGCTCAAACTTATCCAAATCAATCATCTCCCTTATCCTAACCAGCCTACACTAACAATTCCCTAAAATTCTCATTAAACTATGCAATTCGAAGAAGATAACCAACCTGTTATGATGCTGAAAACAGTGATGGCATACACTTGATCCAATGCTTGAAAGGTGGGGAAGTTGATCAGTAATCTTGGAGATGAATTCTGTATGCAATTAGAGAAGCTCCCAAGCTTTGAATCTTCCAATTCCAAGGTTCTTGCACTTAGAATGATGATGGTGAATATCACAATTCCTTGCTCAATTCTCCAAAGAAATGTATGGATTCTGATCTCTGTGTGATGATGATGAAGATTGGATCAAGGATGTTGAAATTTGATGAGAGATTGAGAGAATTTGAGAGACTTATGTAAAAATGGAAAGTGAGTGAAAATGGAGGTTTTTGACAAAATGATGGCACCAACCCTTGCATGATTCATCTTGCATGAATATATAGGTTGCATTAGAACCTCCTAGAACATTGGAGAAGTTTCCCTTGTGCAAAATTCCCTTGAATGTTGATTATGTTTCTTATATTGCAAGCAACCATGGATAACTCCTAAATCTTGAACTAGACTCAAAATTCCACTTTAGCCAATGTTCTTAGAATGCCTTTTCCATTCAAAATGACCTATAATTTTGCATCATTTGGCCAAGATATGAAAAATACCATTTTTTAAGCCATTTTCCTTCATTAAATTCACCAATTTTGAAATCTTGTGCTATGAGTCTTTCCAATCTCTCATGGTCACTTTTCTAGACTCAAAATGTCATTTGGAGCAAGTTTGATGTTGTAAGTTTTTCCATTTGAAGCTTCCTTGTATGAGTTTTGGGCATAGGTTAAAATGACCTGTAATTCACAAATGACCAAAATACCCTTTGCTTGCCAAGACCATAAGTTGAGCTCCACACATCATATGAGGGCATACTATACCATTCTAAAAAGCTACGACAATGAGGAACAATTCTTATGTTGACCAGAAATTCATTTGAAATCTCCTTGAGGGGTAAAACTAGCTTGGAAGTCAAGCCACTTTCACAGACAAAATTTCAGATACCTCAGATGACCTGTAACTTGCAAGGACCATAACTTGAGTTCTATAAATCTCCTTGATGTCTTCCACCACTAAAATTAAAGGTCTTGAGATCCTCTACAAGTTCCATGTTGGCCAAGGATCCATTTGAAGCTAGCATTTTGACTTATCTTGCTTGGAACTTTGACCTAAACTAGGGGATTTTACACAGAAACCCTAATTTAGAAACTCCTCTTCTCCTTGATTTCTCTTGAATTCTTCTTGGCATATCTCCATATCCTTCTTTATATGTCAAATGATGATCCCCACATCTCTCCAATAGCCTTGAATACCCTTTAAATCAGTCAATTGACCTAGGGTTGACCTAGGGTTGACCCAGATGAAACCCTAGTTGACTGTCTTCAACTGCAATTCTTGTGATCACATCAACAACTTGTTTCCTTCCCCAAATGACTTTCTAAGTCCTCCAAGATGTCTAGATACCCTCCATGCCTTCAACTCACAGCTCACAACCCTCTTATTGACCCTCAGATACCCTCAGCTAGGAGATGGACTCAAGGCTTGATCTGCTGAACTCTCTGCTTTCAAATTCTTTCTTGATGACTTGAATGAGATGGAATTAAGATAATAACCTCTTGATAGGCCTCTAGAGATAAGAATAATGGTTGGTCCCCTGTTGAATGACTTACTATGCTTATGCTATGCAGATGATTAGACTATGTACATGACTCTATATGCAAATGCTAATGATACTGAAACATGAACCCAGTGAATAAGGTTGGGCAAATTTTAGGGTGCAACACCATGCAATTAGACCAACGTAATTTCATGACCACTATGCAGGAACAACAACAGAACTTTATGAGAAGTCAGGATGAACGGATGGCACAAGTTCGCTCTGAGCTGCAAACTCAAAATGAACGGATCAGTGGAATCTCCACACAGCTGGATGCTCGCTTTGAGATTCTCGTTCACTCCCATCAAGCTGAAGAACAGGCAATTACTGAGAGTCTGGATTTCCTGAACAACATCACTGAAGAATTCACTGACTTAGCTCATCCTCAACGTCACCCCTATTTCTATGAGAGGCGTGGCCGTGGTCGTGGACGTGGACGGGGTTATTAGCTTGTGTTCGCTGTATTATGCTTTCATTTGCTGTTTTGAAGTTCATGCATCATAGTCTCTTTCGTTGTTTTGTTTTGCAAACTTTGTTATGGTGTTTGGTTTAATTCCTAATTTTTGTCCAGACTTTATGTGCTACTACTTTATGTTTCGTATCAATCTTATGTATTACTCTTGGTGTATGCTTAATTATCATCCGTTGGCTATATTGTATTGGTTTTTCTCTTGATTTTATGTTTGTTATATTGTTAATCCGTCAAGACTTTATAGCTCTCGTTTTCTTTTTGATGTTGTCAAAGGGGGAGGAAAGCGTCAACCATCACAACTGCTTCGACTGAAAAAGAAAGGGGGAGAGTGTAGACATCGCACGTTGTGTTCAACAGGTTGTCATCATCAAAAAGGGGGAGAATGTGAGGGCAAGTTGTCTCACAATACAGGCCTCCGAGTTTTTCGATGATGACAAAACAAATTAGAAGCATCATGCTATATCTCTGTTTTCATTGCTATACCTCGTGTTTCGGTGTTAAATCGTTATACCCTAATATGTGTCATTACTGAATGTAGCAGGATATGCAAAATGGAAAAAGTTGTTAATTTTGCAGGTTTCTAAGCAGTGAGTCGACCATACAGTCGGCGCATGAAGCCTGGCATTTCTCACGGCTCAGCGCATGGAAGCTATGCGTCGACCGTACAGTCGGCGCATGAGTGTTTTGATTTTCCACGGTTCAGCGCATAAAGACATGCGTCGACCATGCCACTCAGCACATGGTGCTGAGGATTTCCCACGGGTCAGCGCACGCCGACCCTATGGTCGACCGTTCGCGCGCTGTGCTGTTTTTCTTGCTGTGTTTAAAAATCTGTTTTGTTGGCTGTTTTGGTTATTACTATAAATAGAGTTTTGTTCATTTTTAACAACTAACAGTTGAAAATCTTGAGTAAATTGTCAGGGCAAGAAACGTGAAATAGGTGCAACAAATTTCTTCATCTTCATCCCTCACACAACACACAAATCCACAAATATACACAATCATTTTTGCTGAGATTAGTGTCTTGTTCAAAGGGTGATAAGGTTCGAACGCGTTGATTGAAGATCCGGTTCGAGTGGAAATTGGGGCAAGTGTTTCTTGCAGAAAACCTTGAGGGTTTTACCCATCAAGACTAGAAGGTTTTGAAGGGCTTTTGTCACGGAATAGTTCGTTCAACATTCAAGCAGGTGCGAAGGTAATTGATCAACGGAAGGTTCATCAATTTAGTAGCGAAGGCGTTGAAGTGTTGAAGACTTTCCGGGTTTGATTTGTTGGTGTCTAAGATCAGCCGAGCCGAAGGTTTGAACAACGGAAGGTTTTTCATTAAGGTGGTTGGAATCGAAGGTCATTCACAACAAATTGAAGGGCTTGATTCATCTTGAATCAAGGTGCAAGAAGTGATAGCAAGCATCAACAACATTTGAGATTGTTTGTATCATTGTCTATCAACTCTTGTGTAAACTGTTCATTCCAACAGGTGATATATATTCAATATATCTCAATTCTAATTTTAGAATTGAGGGCAGACGTACCCCGAAGCGAGGACGACGGGGGAACTGCCTCATCAAATCGTGTGTTCTTCATTTTCTGTCATTTTCAATTCAGCTTATAAAATAAGTGATTCTAGCTTAAGTGATTATTGTCAAACTGTGAAACAAATTGAGTGAGGTGTTGAAACTCTGTTTTTTAACCACTAAGTACAATAAAAATATTGTACTAGGGCATTTCCAATCCCTCACTCAACATAAATATCCTTAGAGATATTTGTGCACACAAACTGTTCGACAAAAGTCCTGAACTAAAATTGTCTTATTTTGCTTCTAGTTTTTGTGTGTCTAGTTAATCATTAGAACTAGGCCACCTTGCAAATTGAAGTAAACAATTGATAAGCATAGTTTGTGTTGTGATTTTATTTTTCCGAATTGTCATAAATCCATAGGCTTACGTATATCCGGTTTTCCAATAACCGTTCGTTTTTAGACTACATTTTTCCTCGGCCGCTTCCGCACTTAAAACATTTTCAAAACCAATTTTAAATTGGTAGTGCCGACTCAAATTTTAATCGGGGATCTATTCAACCCCCCCTTCTAGATCCGTGCCATAGTCTAACATTTCCAACATCTCATGACCTCCTTACAAGCCTTAAAACATCATTTCAAGCAAGTTTGATGTTGAATATTTTTCCATTTGAAGCTTGGAAATAGGAGTTATGGCCTTATGCTTGAAATGACCTGTAATCTTCAAATGACCAAAATGCCCTTGACTTGTCAAAGCCATACCTTGAGTTCTACAAATCCTATCAAGGACTTCTAGTACTCTCTAGAAAGCTAAGAAGATAAGGAACAACATTCATGTTGACCAAAAGTCAATAGGAATCATCTTTCTTGGGCAAAAGTTGGATGCAAGTTGGATGACTTTCAAGGCCCTAGATTCACATACCTCAGATGACCTGTAACTTGTCAAAGTCATAACATGAGCTCTACAAATCCTATCAAGGACTTCTAGTACTCAAATCAAAGCTAAGAGCAAGCTCTACAACATTCATGTTGGGGGCAAAATGAGATATCAATCATATCTTGAGCTAAACTGTCTTGAAGATAGGGGTCAAACTAGGGGATTTTACACTATCAAGCCTTAGAAACCCTAGCTTGAAGCTTCTCAAACTCTTCAATCATGATGATTTGACCTTGGAATCATCCTTATAACATATTAATGCATCAATCCATGATCACATGGCTCTTGTTTTAGGTCTCAACCCTCTCCAAATCATCAGTTGACCTAGGGTTGACCCAGTCAAACCCTAATTACACCACTCATGGTTGAGTCTTCTTAAACTTGCACCATGACCTATCTAGGCTTCATGATGGCTTTCAAGACATCTCCTGAGCTCTCTCAAGGCTTCAAGTCCAAATTCCTGGCTTCAGAATCATCTGAGGTCTTCCCACAACTCTCAAGTTAGGAGGCACACACTCTTGGTTTCAACCATTCTCTCTGAGGATCCTTTGACTTCTCTGACAAAGATATCTACCCTTGAACACTTGAATAGTCTTCTTGGCTAGCTTCATGGTCTTGTATAGATCTTGATTGGTACTCATACCTCTTGATCTCCTGCATACATGTCAATGAAATGCAAATGATAATGCTAATGGGAATGAAGTGAAACATAAGCTAGGTAAAGAAATGTTGGTCAAATTTTGGGGTGCAACAGCTGCCCCTATTCAAACGGCTTGAACCTGACTGGGTGAAAAGCGAACGACTCTCAAACAATCAAGGTACGAGACGGTTGAATACCAATAAACCCGGAAATTTTCCAACTACACAAGCGCACGGTACTCTGATGGGAACAAATCTTTGAAACTGAAATAGTAGCTGCACGGCAACTAGCTAGAGAATTGGTCACACGGTAACCGGTAATACATGGCCGATCATGCTGTCAGGCATCAAGATTCCTCGGGACTCATCAGGTCAACAATCAAGTTAAATCACGCCGTCAGGCATTCAAAGTGAACTTTCGGGCGTCAGCCGGACTTCATCAGTAAGTCGGGAATAGCATTCTCAGTCAATCATGAACCACTTGGGGATATCTGAACTTCTGCCATCAGGCACTCCGCATCAGCTGAGAGAACTGCTTCGTCAATACGGTTGGACTTCAATCATCAAGTCTTCAGTGGAGATTTCAACTTCACTGTTCGGAAACCTGCTGGGGATGACGCATCTCCGTTGGGGATTCTGGAGAACTATCAAGTAATTCTGCTTCGGGATCCAGAAATCATTATGGGTGAGTCAACTCTGTTGAGGACATCAAGAATCATCTTGAACAAATAACTCCGCGGGGACTTCAAGAATCATCCTGAACCAATAACTCTGCTGGAGATTTCAGGAATCATCCTGAGCCAATAACTCTGCTGGAGATTTCAGGAATCATCCCGAGCAAACGCTCTACCGGGGGCTCTAGGCATCAACTTGAGCAACCCTCTCTTTCGACTGTACTGGGGATTTTAAGAATCATCTTAAGAAAACGACTTTGCTGGAGAGTTCAAGAATCATCTTGGGCAAACGACCATGCTGGGGAGAATTCAAGAACCATCTTGAGCAAGCGACTCCGTTGGGGAGAATTCAAGAATCATCTTGGGCACACGACTCTACGGAGGAACACCTGCAAAACAAGAACGGTAACGACCTAGCTCCTGTTTCATATGCATATGCTTTGACGACGGCGCAATGCCCCACACGGTGGAAATGCTACGCGTTTATGATAAATGCTATGCAATCATGCAAAATGCTGCGATCCTGTCAGTAAAATAAATGCCGAAGGGAGAGTCCTCCTGTCAAGGAGGAAGAACAACTATGATCGAGAAAAGGTCACGCCGATCTCAATCGGACTCCGCACGGGGAAGCAAACTTCAGTTGACTGCTGCAGGGGAATGAAGCTCTACGAGAACCTGGACCTGCTGAGGAAAGCGATGTCAATCGCGGAGATAAACTACGCGGCCTTCACGGCTACTTCCCTGGACATAACGACTCCGGCGGGGAAATACAGCATCAGCTATTCGATACTCTACTGGGGGAAAACCAATCATGGTCCCAACTGCTTCCAAGTACTCGGCTCTCTTGGGGACCTGCAAACTCGGTTGGGGAAGAAGGAATCATCCTGCTTACAGGGGAGAGTACGACTTTGTGGGGAATCTCAATTCCGCTGGGGACTTCAGTCTGGAACTATCAAGTGCTGCACGCTTCAGTATACGACTCAGCTGGGGAGATGGAATTCCTTTAGGATGCATCTGATTGGGGAGAGAATCTTCTCTGCCTGGGGAGACACATGTCAATGCTTACGATCTCACGTTCAGACTCTGCGGGGAGAGACTGCTGAACTTTGCTGGAGAAGGAGGAGTCATCCTGCTTGGGGAATGCATACGGCGTACTGCCTGGAACATGCTACACCTGTAACAACACAAACAAGCAGACAAGGTACCCTCCTCAAAGGGACCTATCAAGGTTATTATCTCATGACAATGTTCAAGTAATTCATTTGTTTCAATAATCAGTGGCCTAGGCCAGTAAGTTTATGTATGCGCATTTTGTCAAAAACATCGGCGTTCTTTTTCGCAAACAAAACAGATAAATGCTAAACAGACAAACAGAATTGCTGAATAGTATACATTTTATTGATAACGAACCCCTGGATGGGTAAAAATGTTTTACAACAGATGCAAGCTCCTGGAATGAGGAAGCCGCGCAAAAAGTAAAACATAAATATACATCAGTATATACAAATGTCGACAACGAGGCGTAGACGAACACCATGAGTTGATCCCTCTATGACCCACTCGACTCCGATACTTCTCCGACGCTTCAGCTTCAGAAGAGATTGATTCAGATAAACGGCCCTCAGGTCTTCCAAACCACTAAACAATGAAAGTCCACACGCGGAACGCAGTCATTTGCTTTTTCAAATCCCTAACTTTTGCGTGAACCGCCCTTTTCGGGTTTTTAGTTCACCGGGATACCCTTTTTTGCCAAAGTCACCCTTCCAGGTTTTCGACTTTGCGGGTGTACATTCTTTTCTTTTATATCCCTAATTTTTGCCCGAACCTTTTTCCTTTTTTATGGTTTGCCAGGATGCCCCATTTTTGCCTGGACTCTCTTTTTATTGTCCAGCGGGTCACTTTCAAGCAAAGTATTTTTTAACTGTGTCCGCGTTCACCGGGGATGCAAAATCTTCACCATCCATCGTGGATAACAACAAAGCTCCTCCCGAGAAGACCTTGCTGACGACGTACGGACCTTCGTAATTGGGAGTCCACTTGCCCCGGTGATCGGAGTGTGGAGGAAGAATCTTCTTCAGGACGAGATCACCCGTCTGAAAGCTTCTTGGACGCACCTTCTTATCATACGCTTTCTTCATTCGGCTTTGGTACAGACGACCATGTGCAATCGATGCTAACCTCTTCTCGTCCATCAGGCTGAGTTGGTTTAGTCGGTTTTTAATCCATTCTGCCTCGTCGAGTTTCACATCAACCAAAACTCGTAAAGAAGGGATCTCCACTTCTAACGGTAGGACAGCTTCCATACCGTACACTAAGGAGAAAGGAGTCGCCCCGGTCGACGTACGTACCGTCGTATGATAACCGTGCAGTGCAAATGGCAGCATCTCGTGCCAATCCTTATAGGTCACCACCATCTTCTGAACAATCTTCTTGATGTTCTTATTGGCCGCTTCAACGGCGCCATTCATCTTCTGCCGATAAGGAGATGAGTTGTGGTGTTCAATCTTAAAACTCTGGCACATCTCCTTCATCATCTTGTTATTCAAATTCGAACCATTATCAGTAATGATCCGCTCGGGAATTCCGTAACGACAGATGATATCCCTCTTTATGAATTTAGCCACCACCTGCTTGGTCACATTAGCATATGAGGCTTCCTCCACCCACTTGGTGAAGTAGTTGATAGCTACTAGAATGAAGCGACGACCGTTAGATGCAGTGGGCTCGATCTTGCCTATCATGTCGATGCCCCACATGGAGAACGGCCACGGGGAGGACATGACATTTAACGGGCACGGCGGCACATGAACTTTATCAGCATAAATCTGGCATTTATGACATCTCTTCGTGAATTTAAAGCAATCTGATTCCATCGTCAGCCAGTAGTATCCTGCCCTCAGGATCTTTCTTGTCATAGCATGCTCGCCGGCGTGTGTACCAAATGTGCCCTCATGGACTTCTTCCATGAGCATACTCGCTTTTTTCTCATCTACACATCTGAGTAGCACGAGATCATGGTTTCTCTTATACACAACTCCATCAGGATTGAGATAAAAATTTCCATACAGCCTCCTCAGAGTCTTCTTATCCTGGGTTGACGCTCCCACAGGATACTCCTTAGTCATAAGGAAGGTCTGGATATCATGGAACCATGGCTTGCCGTCGGCGGCTTCCTCGATCGCAAAGACAAATGCAGGTCTATCAAGACGGGAAAGGACAATTCTTGGAGCCTAATTCCAAAAATTGACTTTATACATCGAAGCCAACGTGGCTAAGGCATCAGCCATCTAGTTTTCAGCCCTGGGCACATGATGAAGTTCCACTCGATCAAAGAACGGAAGCAGCCTTCTGGCATAATTCATGTACGACACCAAATTCGATTGAAGAGTCTCCCACTCCCCTTTAATCTGGTTGATCACAAGCGTCGAGTCACCATATACGTCTAGGTTCTTGATTTTCAAATCAATTGCCTCTTCTAGACCCATGATGCATGCTTCGTACTCCGCTTCGTTATTGGTGACTGGAAACGTCAGTCTCGCAGTGAACGGGATATGGGATCCGTGGGGAGTCGTGATGATTGCCCCAATCCCACTTCCATAAGAATTAACTGCCCCATCAAATATCAATTTCCACTGGGATTTCCTATCTGGCCCCTCGTCGGGCAACGGTTCATCGCAATCCTTCGCTTTGAGAAACATAATATCCTCATCAGGGAATTCAAATTTCATCGGCTGGTAATCCTCGATCGGCTGCTCGGCAAGGTAATCAGACAATACGCTTCCCTTAATGGCCTTTTGGGAAACGTACTGAATATTATATTCCGTCAACACCATTTGCCATCTGGCAATCCTGCCCGAAAGCGCTTGCTTCTCGAAGACGTACTTGATCGGATCCATCTTCGAAATTAGCATAATGGTGTGGTTGAGCATGTACTGTCGTAAACGTTTGGCAGCCCAGGCTAGTGCACAACATGTTTTCTCCAGCATTGATTAACGCGATTCACAGTCTGTGAACTTTTTACTCAAGTAGTAAATGGCATGCTCCTTTCTGCCCGTCTCGTCGTGCTGACCGAGAACACACCCCATACTATTCTCAAGAACTGTCAAGTACATGATTAAGGGTCTTCCGACCACTAGGGGTATCAAGATCGGAGGTTCCTGAAGATACTGATTTATCTTGTCGAATGCCATCTGGCAATCCTCGTTCCAGATAATCGCCTGATCCTTCTTTAAAAGCTTGAACATCGGTTCACACGTGGCCGTGAGCTGAGAAATAAACCTTGCAATGTAGTTTATTCTGCCCAAGAAACCACGAACTTCTTTTTCTGTTTTTGGCACTGGCATTTCTTGTATCGCTTTTATCTTCGCAGGATCAACCTCGATGCCTCTTTTGCTCACGATAAACCCCAGTAACTTTCCGGACCGTACTCCGAAAGTACACTTGTTAGGATTCAGCCTCAACCTAAACTTCCTAAGCCTCTCAAAAAGCTTCAGCAAATTGACCAGATGTCCCTCCTCCGTTTGGGACTTCGCAATCATGTCATCAACATAGACTTCAATCTCATGATGAATCATGTCATGAAACAAAGTAACCATTGCTCGTTGGTAAGTGGCCCCTGCATTCTTCAGACCGAAAGGCGTTACCTTATAGCAAAACGTTCCCCATGGAGTGATAAACGTAGTTTTCTCCATGTCCTCCGGCGCCATCTTGATCTGATTGTAGCCGGAGAAGCCATCCATGATCGAAAATACAGAGAATTGAGCTGTGTTATCGACCAACACATCGATATGAGGCAGCGGGAAATCATCTTTAGGGCTCGCCCTATTCAAATCCCGATAATCGACGCACATGCGTACCTTACCGTCCTTCTTCGGTACAGGCACTATGTTAGCGACCCACAGAGGGTAAGTAGTGACCGCTAAGAAGCCAGCATCAAGCTGTTTTTGCACTTCTTCTTTGATCTTAACGGCCATATCTGGTCTTGTGCTCCTAAGCTTCTGCTTGACGGGAGGACAATCTTCTCGCAGCGGCAAGTGGTGGACCACGATGTCAGTGTCAAGTCCGGGCATATCTTCGTATGACCAAGCAAAGACGTCACTATACTCTCTTAGCATCTCGACCAATCTCTGCTTGACATCACTCTGCAATGCAGCCCCTATCCTGACGTTCCTGACAAGTTCTTCAGAACCCAAATTCACAATCTCGATCTCCTCCTCGTGAGGCAGAATAACCTTCTCTTCTTGTTTCAACAAGCGGGCCAACTCTTCAGGAAGGTCTTCGTCTTCATCAATCTCTTCTTCGGCTTGATGGATCGGGCAATCAAATTCGAAGTGAGTCGTAGAAGGTCCAGAGTCGATGTCATCTGTTATGTGGATCCTGCAATAACAAGGGTTAAGCTTAAAACAAGGATATGCAGGTTAGCACAAACCTCATTTCTATTTTATTGTTTTTCAAAACAAATATAAAACAGGAATAACAGAGATCACACTATTTGAATACGAAGAAAAACACCTTTTGATTTATTGATAAAATGCATGTACATAATCAAACGAGGCCCTGACAATAAAACCACTATGCCCCGGGTAGGACATAGAGTTGTACAATGATTGGATAAAGTAAATCATTACTCTTCGCTTGTCATCTGGATGATATCCTTGACGAACCAATTGTTGAGGCTCTCGCCTGGCTTGCTTGGCTGGATCCAAGAGTCTAGGTCACAGTCGCTATCTCCGCTGTCTTCAGACACCGCATTGACGCTTTCGAATATCACCCCGCCACTGGTAAACTGGATCGGCCCTTTACCTCGCGACACACTGCTAGAAGAGGAGGCTTCAGCTCCAGGAGAATATCACAACCCGAACTTGTCTTGCTTGTTAGGTATCTCCAAAATTCTCCCCCAGCATGGGGTAGATCCGGCTTGAACAACGGCCCGGGCTTCTTTGAAGGAGGAGAGAGTCATCTCTGGCTTTTCAGTAACTACAGGAGCTACGTCCTTGACTTTAACAGCTTCGAACAGTTGGCATAGGGTTTCATGGATTTCCCCATCCATCTCAACATACTTGAAGGATGACAAATGGCTCACCATTATGTCTTCCTCGCCACAAACAGTCACGATGCTACCTCCGACAGCATACTTGAGTTTCTGGTGCAACGTGGAGGTCACGGCACCCGCAACATGGATCCACGGCCGGCCCAAGAGACAGCTGTAGGCAGGCATGATATCCATAATATAAAAGATTGCGTCGAACGTTTCCGGCCCGACTTGGATTGGCAACGTCACCTCCCCGAAAACATGGCGTTTAGTTCCATCGAACGCCTTCACAACCAGATCACTGGGTGTGCAAATCACTCCACGAGTATCTAACTTCATTAATGCCTTCATCGGAAGAACATTGAGTGACGACCCCGTGTCCACCAACACGTGCGACATAATCGTTCCCCTACACTCTATCGAGACGTGCAGGGCGCTATTGTGATTCCTCCCTTTCGGCGGCAGCTCTAAATCAGTGAAACCTAGCCCATTTCCAGCATTCACGTGGGCTACGACCTCTTCTAGCTGATTTACCGATATTTCCTGCGGCACATATGCAGCGTTCAACACCTTCAGCAGCGCGTTGCGGTGTGCTTCAGAACACAGCAACAAGTTCAGAATAGAAATCTTTGAGGGCGTCTGATGGAGATGATCCACAATCTCGTAGTCACTCTTTTTAATCAACCGCATAAACTCTTCGGCGTCTTTAACAAGTAAGTCTTTTTCTGCCCCACACGGGATCTCTTCAACGACTTTACTTTTACCTTTATCAGCTGCATCAGCTCTGACCGCTTTATCTGCCACGACCTCAGGTGGTGCAAACACTCTTCCGCTGCGAGTAATACCACTGACTCCCGCAAGGTTCTCCATAGACAACCCCAACGGCTCTAGTTCCAACTTATGTCCGTTGCAGTAGACTTCAGCCCCATAATGCCATGGGACAACATTAGTGCTTTCAAACGGTATTGGCCCAGCTTTGGTGATGGTAATTGTGGGCGGCCTGGGTGCAGAAATAGTTATCGTCTGGCGAGGGATGGTGATGGTGGCAACCTCATCATCTTGCTTCAGCACTACCTCTCCTAATCCACATTCGGCCCTCCGGCTAAACTGTAGTATCCCTTCAGTCATCAGACTTTGAATTCCTTCTATCAACTGTTCACATCCATCAGGACTTGTCGCACAACCCATACACAGCTCTCTGCGACCTGGAAAGAAACCTCTTTTCATCAGCTTAGCTTTAACGAAGCTAAGTGGCGTCTTCATATCTTTGACGTCAGTCAACAAATCCAAACTCTCGTCTTCAATAATGGCGTTTACTCCGCCTCCCCTATGATTCGGCATAGGGTTCTTCGTGACGTTTGACACATTATCTGAGAAGTTGATGATCTTAGCGTCCACCATGTCCTGCACCTTATGCTTGAAGGCTTTGCAATTCTCTATTGTGTGGCCTGGTGCCCCTGAGTGAAATTCGCAAGTTGCATTCACGTCATAACCTGGCGGAGGTGACCCTGTCAAGGGAGCCAGCGTTCTCTTCTGGATCAACTGTAGCTGAAGCAAAGTCTGCAATAGTTGCGCGTACGACATGGGCGGTGTCTCGAGCTGAAGGCTCGACAGAGGTGCCCGATTCTAATAATTTCTGTACCCTTGTTGATTCGGTTGCTGCTGCTGCTGTGGCTGTTGAACTGCCGGGATAGTTATGCTGGCCACCTGTTGGTGAGGGCCTTTACCCTTCCTTCGAGCGTTGGACATGGCGCTTGTCTCTCCTTCCCGTCTTTTTCCACCATAAGGTTTCTTGCCTCCTCTAGCTGAGGACGAATCACCTTGAATTTTCCCCAGTTTGATCCCATTTTCAATGTGCTCACCCGTGATAATGAAATCTGAGAAGGTTCCAGACATACCGCTGACCAATTTCTCATAGTAAACCCCTGGGAGGGTGGCTACGAACATCTGCACAAGCTCACGTTCAACCATCGGCGGCTGAACCCTGGTTGCCAATTCACGCCACCGCTGGGCGTATTCCTTAAACCCTTCGTTGTTCCTTTGCGACAGATTCTGCAGTTGGACTCGGTTCGGAGCCAAGTCACTGTTGTATTGGTAGTGGTGCACAAATGCTTCAGCAAGGTCCTTCCACGTGCGCACACTGGTAGGTTCCAGACTCATGTACCATTCGAGGGATGGTCCGGACAGACTGTCTTGAAAGAAGTGCATCAGCAACTTCTCGTCCTCAGAATGAGCGGACATTTTTCTGTAATATGATCTCAGATGGACGCGAGGGCAAGTGGTGCCCTTGTACTTTTTAAAGTCAGGTACCTTGAACTTGGGAGGCACCTTGAAATCAGCAATCAATCACAACTTGGACATATCAACACCCAAGGTGTTCTGGTTCTCGATATTCCTCATCTTATCCTTGAGGGCCTTGAACCTTAGACGTGCTTCAGCAGTCAGCTCACCTTCAGCACCTCTCTGAGAGAACACATTGTCTTGACGGTCTTCTAACCACGGCTGAGGCCCAAACAGGTTCCCAACACCTGCATTGTCGTTGCCCAACCCGACATTGACATTAGCTTCCAGACTCCCATTACCGACGCCCGTCGTATTACCGTTGAGTCCCATGTTAGCTATCACATTGCCGTTGGCACTGCCATTTCCCCCGGTCACGGGGACGCCATTCTGCGGAGTTTCCACTGGTGGAGGAGTAGGAACAGTCCCGCCATAGAGTACGTTGTTGCTATCGACCCTTGAAATCAGAGGCTGGACCAAGGTTCTGAGCTGATCCTGGCCATTGGCGACCGCTTGCATGAGCTCCATGAAGCGATCCATTCTTTCGCGGAGTTCCTGAACATCAGTTTGCACTTGCTCCATGATTCTAGTTTGATTAGCTCTGGTCGGATAGCGGTGAATAGGTCTCTGATCAATCCTAGAACAACCTGAAACAACCTGGAAACACAAAAGGGTTAGGAAAAAACGACAAAGTGCTCGTTATGCAAATGCTTCATGCAAATGCAAAACATGTGTCTGTGCATTAGGGAGGTCTCCCCCGATCCTAGTGCCTGAGTGCCAGTTCTGATAATAAGAAGTCCGGGTCCAGTCATGGAAATAACAATCTCATATATAAAGAAAGCCCATCAAGGCAGTACACAACATCAGCGAGTACAAGATGAATCAACAGCGTGACCTCAGCCAACAAGTCTGGTGTTGCATCCTAATTTTTGACTCTAAGATCCCGCATATTTTTGCATCATCGGTATAGTTTATCATCTCTTACATTTTTCATAATATCCAATTTATCAGCTGAAATAAACTTTTTAGGCAGTTTAAGTCGTTTTAGCGGATAAAATTTATTTCAAAATTTGACAAAACGCTGTATTTTTCCGAATCGTGTATTTTTTGCTGATCACTTTGGTGTATTCATTTTATTTTTTCGAGCACTTCGATACCGGTCCAATTTTTTTCGTTTTTTACCGTTTTTATTTATACTTTTAAATAATATATTTTTTAATTAATCAGTTTTTTTTAGTTAATACCCTTTCTTATTTTATATTTAATTTTTAATTTTTGATTTTTAATTTTAATTTTTTATTTTAATTATTTTTTAGAAACTTGTCAAATAAGTCTCATAAATTACTTACTTTTTAGAAACTTGTCAAATAAGTCTCATAAATTACTTACTTTTTAGAAACTTGTCAAATAAGTCTCATAAATTACTTACTTTTTAGAAACTTGTCAAATAAGTCTCATAAATTACTTACTTTTTAGAAACTTGTCAAATAAGTCTCATAAATTACTTACTTTTTAGAAACTTGTCAAATAAGTCTCATAAATTACTTACTTTTTAGAAACTTGTCAAATAAGTCTCATTAAATTATTTACTTTTTAGAAACTTGTCAAATAAGTCTCATACACTCTTCTTTCTTTTTCAACCTATATAAAGGAAGCAACCACACCATAAAATCTCACACTTCATGCTCTTTTCCATATCACACTTCCACATAAACTAAAAACTCACTAACCACTAACTTCCTGTTACCTTTCTCAATTTAGGATCTGAGTCTCCGAACTCACATTTAGCGTCCCGCCGTGGACATCCTTTACCCTTTTATCCTAACCTTAGGATCTGAGTCGCCGTACTCATGTTTAGCGTCCCGCCGTGGACATTCTTTACCATAACAATCTCAACTTAGATTCAGGAGTCGCCGCACTCCATGTAAGTACTTTCCTATGAATGCTTACATCCCCTTGGAACCTTGACCACAGTCATGAGTTCCTCCCCCCTAGATAGGGGAACTACGAACGCTCTAATTTCTCAAAGTGCCTTTTGAGAATACGTAGGCACAAGGCCCCGATCCTTGGCGAGCAACCTTTTTCTTTTTTTCCAACCTTTTATTTTTTCCTTTGTTTCAACCTTTATATCTTTACCCTTAGCACATTTTCTTTAGCAAGCAAACTTTAGCAAACACAAATATTAACAAGAGGTTCCTGTAGAGTACTACAGATGTTTAGGATGTGAAATACCTACCCTAGGCATAACCAACCCCCGAACCTTTAGATCTCTCTTTGCTTAGCTTTAAGCCTTGCTTTTTGCTTTGCACTTTTATAGGTGTTTCTTTCTTTAAACCTTTCCTTTTTGGATAAATTAAAGTCCGGTTGTGAATTTAAGAATTAAGATTCAAGTTAATCAATAGCTTGGTATCACAATTCTCACCGCAACACCTGGTGATGGTCAACATACAACAATGATCAAAACAAAAGGAATACAAACAGTCAAGCACGGCCACGAGCGCGATACTCTTCTAACAACTCCTTCGTTTCTGGATGATCAGGCAGAGTGAGTAACCCTTCGACGAGTAATTCCCTCTGCACAACGGTGTACTGAAGACCTTCGACCGAATCTTCCCATGCTCCTTCGTCGAAACAATCTTCTAACTTCCGCTTCTTGGACTCAAACGTTAGTTTGCGCTCCTTCAGGTTAGCGAGAGCCCTATTGAGCTGGCCTTCAGCGGCATATCTGCGATCGGTTTCTTCATTAAACCTTTTCTCACTAGCCTTCACCTGGGCTTCCAGCTTGGAGATCTGTAGCATCAGCTTATCCTCCCGCTCTTTCCTAGTGGCTAGGGAGGCCTTCCAGTGCTGGTTAAACTTGGATATCCTCCGATATGCTTCGTCCAAGTGCTGCTTCTTCGTGGCCAGTACATCGTTGACAGCTTTGAAGTCTTGACCCATGCGCTCATGCTCAGCTATCTGCTTAGTCAAGTTTGCACCTAGCCGGTTCACCAGCTCTGTCTGCCTCTGGAAGGAATGAACGACTTCGTTTCTCTCGCTTCGGAGCTGAGCCAATTCTTTCTCCAATTCTTCATTTGCCCTCTTCAATTCATCTTGCTCAACTAGCACCTGGTTATACTGCTGAATAGGCACGGTAGTAGGCTCTTCAATCATTGGAGGGCTTTCTGGCTTGGCATGAGGAAACGGCATCCCTATAGCATCTGCTCTGGCTCTGATCCAAGTCACATACGGAGGGTAGGCTTGATTATTGCTTCTCCCCAACAATGATTTTCCCCTCTTACTGATGCCATTCCAAGCGCGCTGAAGCTTAGATAACAGATCCCCCTCTACAAGACCAGTGAGGTACAGAGATTCCTGCACCTCTTCATCCTTCGGCGGAGCTCTCAAAGCATACGCGAACTGTCGGACCAGCAAAGATGGATTATAGTTTATACAACCCTTCCTGCCTATCAAAGGCACGTTCGGAAACCCGCTGCAGCTGAAGATAATCTCGGTACCCAACCTATCTCTGTTAAACCTGTCAATATCCTCTGCAGATAGACTCATCAAACGCTCGGACCACTCAGTTGTGGCTGCAGACGAAACAAAGGGACCCCTCTTGGGCAGATGACTATCAAGCCATTTATAAAGTAGGGGCGCACAGCACGAGACATTCTTGCCCCTTCTGTTCTTGTTTTTGTAGTGGATGGAGTGGCAGATATCTTCTATCAGGGTAGGGACTGGATTCCCTGAAGCAAAGATGTGGAAGGCGTCAAAGTCTACAAAGTCAGGCATATTGGGAAACAGAATGATGTCATATATGCACAGAGCGAGGATGGCGTTGAACACTACCCAACATCCGTCTTTGGCACACTGCTGAGCCTTTCCCACTAGGAACTGCAAGGAGAAACCGGGAACCTTGTTCCAACTAGACAATACCAACTCGGAGGCATCCAGATGAAATGAAGGAGCTAGACTAGCCAGATCAGGCTCAGCATCCATATGAACAAAGGGCATCTGCCTCTTGATAGGCACACCTAACAAATCAGCATATTCTTCTAGCGAGGGTGCGAGAACAAAATCCTGGAAAGTAAAGCATCTCAACGGAGGATCGTAAAACTGCAGTAGAGCGTGCAACCCATTCAACTCGAACGCAGAAGGTTTACGAACCAGACTGAGCAGTTTGCCGTAAGATTTTCTGAACTCATCTCTCACAAAATCACCAGCTAAAGCAATCAAACCAGTCAGCTGAACCACATCAGGGGCAGGGAGCTTGTAAGCCACAGTCTTCCTCAGAGAACCCATAACAATACAATAGGAGGCAAGAAATCCTGGATCGGGGGGAAACGGTACCTGCAACACAGACACACGTTAATGAAATGCAAATGAGTATGCAAAGCAATGTAAAATGCAATCATGCAGCAGGAGATCAAGGCAACTGTGCTGTGGAGATTTTGTATCAACAAAACCACGATACTGCTCTGTCAAGAACAACCACTATATCTGATAAGAAGGAAGTCCCGGTATCGAACCACAAATCTGCTCTGTCAAGAACACACACACATAGGACCACAAATCCGCTCTGTCAAGAACAAACATCTGATAATAAGGACCTCTGATACAGGACCATAAATCTGCTCTGTCAAGAACACACATCTGATGATGAGATCCTCAGATCAAAACCCTGCTCTGTCAAGAACAATCATATATCTGCAGATGAGATCTTCAGATCCCAATCAAAAACTTGCTCTGTCAAGAACAGATACTCATCTGAATATAAGGTCCTCTGATACAGGACCAAAGCTCTGCTCTGTCAAGAACAATCATATCTGATGATGAGAACCTCTGGTACCAACAAAACTGATTCACTATCAAGAAAACCAGGTAGTCTTAAGGTCAAAGTTTCTCCAATAAACCCAACCCTGCTCACAGGTATGGACCTAAACTGACTCAAGTTCGGCATCCTATGCGTTCATCAGCGTCACAGACATTCAAGAGGGGTGATACGATACCCAGAAGGCGTGACATCACCAGCTCATGAAGCGGCTTCACTCGGCTGAATCACAAATGATAGGTCCCCAGAGTCGACAATCCTCCAAACCAACAACCCCCTCAACCCAAAGGGTTGAAAAAG